>JASGXE010007367.1:0-19349 GCA_030068105.1 Sinentomon sp. SZTP_YWyxl | reverse complement strand
CTACAATATTGAAATTTTGTACAGCAATAAGACTGTTCATATCGGCACGCTTGTCCAGACCTGTAATGGAACGGCAATTTAAATTGGCAATTTTGATGTGCTTTTCGAGAACATGTGTCGAAACTGCATTGGATGGCTGGAATTTGGCAATGGGTGGTATATGGCTGTTGCTGGAACCAACAGCCGAAGCTATAGCAAGGAAAAGAGCATTTGCAGAAGTCCTAGCATTGTCAATTGCAGAGGAAGACCAGCTTGTATTTCCAGACAAATGCACTACGCCACTAGCATCACATTGAGTACTAGCCTTATCAAGCAAACAATAAGGAGCTGAGGGAGAACAGTAACTTTGAATTGACAGTGGTTCTCTGAAGCTGTCCTTAGCAAATGGACCGGCATTGGTTGGGTGAGAATCACATGCTGCTGAATAATTTGAGCCCAGGTCATATGGGACTGACAATGCGATGCGAGATGATGGTCTTAATTCAATTTCCTGAGTATGAGCAACCCTTATGAGGAGAGGGAGTAAAATTGACAAGGCCTCCAACAAATGCGTGCCAAGTGAACAAGTAACAATGCAATGAGAAAAGGCAGATAAAAATAAGTAAAAGATTTTCGTCAAGTTGATCATGCTAAAAACGAAAAGGAAGCAGAGAAAGATGGCATAACTTATGCTAAAAAATAAACTTCCAACAAGGGCTGGACAGCACCAAAATCGACAACAGGAACATCACTAAGCAATCTGATGAGCTGGTTGCACAATCTCCCAAGATGTGCGCCACCGATGCTTGACAGGTGAACACCGTCACGACCAAAGCAGTTGGAACCGAAGGAATTGTTCATGTCGCCAAATCGAATGCCCAGTGACTGGCAGAGCTTGAAACATTCCCGGTTGATCTGGAATATCATGTGAGGCAGAAAATCCTTACGTCGGACCACTGCTGAAAAAGCCAACTTCACTTGGGGGGAACGCTGCCTGATTGCTGCAAATAGATCACTGAGGTCTGCTATGAAGCTTTGCATGTTCCTTAGATGGGGCAGATCGTTGGTGCCGATGTGAACAACAATCTTTGAGGTGCTTTAATAATGTGGGTCAGGTGCCAAAAATGAACTCTCAAATTTCAAATTTTCTTCAGCTTCTGGGGGCTCCGCCTCCCAGACCCCCCCTTAGGGGCTCTGCCCCTTGGAACCCCGCTGGTATGCGCCCCAGACCTGTTCGCTGGGGGGCTCGGCCCCCCAGACCCCCAGCGTCTCCTCCTCCCAAAATGCCTCCCCCTGCGATAACCTCAAATGACGTCCCTGTATCATATGCCACACAAACGCATTGATGGCCTCCCATATCATATCTGTTCATTCGTATGTCCTGACCTTCAATTTTTCGGTCAAAACGTCCAAAAATCGTAAAACTTTTCACTATTTATGAAAAGACAATGGGCAGACAATGGGCCTTTTGGACTCTCAATAGGAAGGAACCTGGAACAATCAGGGGAATAAAAAAAAATATTGCAGGGGAATGGGTTCATCTAAAAAATGGATCATTTCTGTTAACAGTGACACGGAAAACAATGCGATGCTGCATGAAGAGTCAAAACACAAGGGAAAGAGCAGACCCATGGGAACTCGATCAGCCACCAATCAAATCTGGAAACATCGGCAAAATGAAAACGGAACTGAAACAGCATCTCTACAGAGCAATCAAAAGAAGAAGGCCTTCTTCACATCGGCAGACGGGAAGGCGTCAAGTCGATTGCGACGTCGAAAATCAAACATGTCTGATTTTCGACGTGGCTGAAATTGGCTGTGGCGTCGAAAATCAAACATGTTTTATTTTAGAGGCCACGTCCCATGCCACGTTACTCTTCTCACGTGACTCTCTTCAGCCGCAATTTGAGTCCCACGCCAGCATAGTGCGAACAGGGCATAAGTCTCACAAGTGGATGTTGTAAGCTAGCTGAGCATTTGATAAAGGATTATCTTTGTGATTTTTTGGATGCTAGTGGTTACCTTTCTCCAAACCAACATGGTTTCCGAAGAGGGTTTTCTTGTGAGACACAATTATTGGTCAGCTTTACCCAATATTTATCTGAGGTTCTTGATAGAGGGGGCCAAGTGGATGCAGTGTTTATTGATTTTGAGAACGCTTTTGATTTAGTCCCGCATTCTGCTCTCCTTATTAAACTGAGGGGGTTAGGAATTAACGAGGTGGCGCTGGATTGGATCAGGGATTTTCTCACTGATCGTACGCAGCAAGTATCAGTGAACAATTGTTTTTCTGGGATGGGTGAGTTGTCATCGGGGGTTCCCCAGGGGAGTGTTCTTGGCCCTACATTGTTCTCCATTTTCATAAATGATCTCCCTGGGAAGCTTCAATGTCAATCTTTCTTGTTTGCTGACGACTGTGTTATAGTGCGGGAGAAATCTCAACTTCCTGATATAATGTGGCTTCAAGCTGATCTGATCGAGCTTGAGAATTGGTGTAAATCCTCTGGCATGAGACTCAATATATCAAAATGTGTTTTGTTATCCTTTACAAACAAGACTAATCCTTTTGTTGGTAAATATTATTTGTCAAATGTTGAATTGCCCTTCTCAGATAGCACTGTTTACTTGGGAGTTACTTTCTCAAAGACACTGGATTGGGGAAGGCACATTGATAAGATAGTAAACAAATCAAATTCAGCATTGTTTCTGGTTAGACGGGTCTTTCATAGAGCGAGTAGAATAGTGAGGGAAAAAGTCTGCCTTGCACTGGTCCGTTCCCTGCTTGAGTATGCATCAGCAGCATGGGATCCATATCACTTGATTCACGTGGAAAAACTTGAGCGAGTCCAAAGAAGAGCAGCTCGCTTTGTGACTGGATGCTACTCTTTCCCCAGCAGCATCACTTCTCTGTTATCTGACTCAGTTTCCCTATCTAAACGTAGATCTGCCTCAAGATTAGTTGGGTTATTTCACTGCCTCAACAATGTTGGAGGTTGGTCAGGTCTGAAGGAATATCTGTTCCCCCCTAACTACAGAGGCAGGCATGACCATGATTTCAAACTCCGGTCGAGGGTTGTCAGCAGAGATGTGGGGAAGTATTCTTTCGTGTGTAGGACTGTGAGGGAGTGGAATGCTTTGAGCTCCGAGGTTTTTGGCAATGCTCGTGACATGAGTGCTGAAACTTTTAAGAAAAATGTTTTACAGAGCATGAGCTAGATTTATTCTGCCAGTTTGATTGAATGTTGTCGTGCTCATTGTTGTTTTCTGTGTTCCGTTAATGCTATCTGGTTGCTATTGTTTCCTCTGTTTTATCCAGCTTGTAATTTACGCAGGGGTCGCCCATGAAAATTAAGATAAATAATATAATAATTATAATAACTACCTAACTAATGCAAGCCTAACCAAATGCAAAAACGGCATTTTTAATCTTTCACTTCTTTTTCCCAATCAGTGCAGACTGGCTCTTGAAGGGAGGACTTCACAGTGGAGCCATCTATGAAGTCTGTGGCCTGCCGGGATGCGGGAAGACCCAGTTCTCTCTCTCTGTGGCTGCACACCTGGCTTTGAGCTGCAACCGATCTTCACTTTTCATAGATGCCAAATTTGATTTTAGCAGTGATCGGTTCCTGGAGTTGTTGTCACATCTTGGACAATATGAACATAAAATCTTGGTTAGTTGTCAGTGATCTTGCTAAAAACATTAGGTGACATAAAGGTGTCTTTAAATGTGATTACAGTAAAAAACAAACGACCAGAAAAACAATTCGAATTTAATTTCTGCAGCAGTGCAGCGCACAATGATGAAACACACGACAGTCATGTGATGAATGTCGATTATAATTTCCTGATTTGTTGTATTGTTTGCAAAATGTTAGGTGCTTCTGGAGAAAGGGTTACTCTTGGTCAGGGTCACAAAAAGTCGGGAGCAAGGCTCCTGGTGTAGATGATGCCTGACTGGGATGAAAATATGGCTGGAGAGAAAAAAAGCTCTCCAGGTTTCACCGGAACCGAACGGCGAACTCAAATGTTCTCGCATATGGACGAGGAATATACCTGCCTGTGGCTGGAGAGCTCTTCGGGATCCACTGCAACCAGGCTTTAAATTTCTTACTTCTGGGCCCAAAATGACTTTGCAACCCTGGATCAAAAAAATGCTAGCTGCCTATTCGTAAATTTTAGAAGCCATATCAACCATGCATTGCCATTCACAAATCAACAGTTAATCTGTCACAAATGACAGAGTTGCTGTTGATTGGAGTAGTGGGTCAGCTTGGTTCCGTACCTATGTAGGTACCTGCCTATCAATACGCCCTTTTGTTGTGGGAAGAGGGGCAGGTTGGCTGTTAGGACAAGTTTAATTTTGTTTTCGTTTCTTTCCAATTGTTTCAGAAGGGTGCAGCACTGACAAGTGCAAGAGTTCATTACCTCACAAACAAAAATGTGACATTGGATGTTGTTGTTTCCTCCTGTTGAACCATCTCCGAGCTTCCTTTCCATCCAGATATTTTTTCTATTTTGGTTATCTCCAATGAAATAGGATGTAGCTTTGAAGAAGGTTGATGTGCTACAGATTGGATGCTTCCAAGACCTGTTGGATTTCTTGAGGTCTCTAGAAAGAGAAGCGAGAGTGAAGTACAAGCTAATTATTGTCGATTCCCTCCCTTCTCTGGAAGAACCATCCGACGAAAGCAGCGATCAAGGTGAGTCATGATAGCAGATCTTGACGATTTTATCCTCACATGCAAAGTGCCATATTTGATTGAACGACCATCAGAAACTTACCCAAATTGGGGCCATTTTTCTCAAAGTCGGGTGGGGCAAGCATTGGGTAGCATGTTCCTTGTTTGAAAAATGTGAGGCCACGTTTTCGGAACAATGCCATGATGGGATCCTTCTTCAATTATTGTTAACCTTTGTAACTCCCAATGTTGGGAGTTAACCGGTCAAGCCTGAGTGACGTACAGTTACGTCCGCTAAAAAAGAACTGGGCGTACGAGCGACGTAGATAAACGTCAAGACCAACATGAATGTCATTGTACGAACGACGTAAATAAACGTCGGCATGGGTATTCCATTTTCAAGGGATTTGAATTTAATCACATAATATCAGCACCACTCAATAATATTCACAGCCGGAAAGAGGAAAAAAACAGCGATCTAGCAGACGTTTATTCCACCAAAATCGGTCCAACCGTTTTCATTCAGCTCACTTTTCAAATTTCCCGCTTTTTTCTCAAGTTCCTGTTGAAGGCGCCTTTTTCCGCGATCGCGCGACATCTGCCGCCCGCCGAAATTTGAATTTTTCGGGCAGTCGAAAGACGCGCGATTTAGCAGACGCTTGTTTCATGTGAATTGCTGCATTCGTTCAGAAATGGCGTCGCATTGAAATTTCCTGTTTTTTCCAGTTTTTGCTCAATTTTGATGTGGTTTGAAGCGTTTTGTGGGTATCTTGGCCGTTTTTTCTGTGCGGTGTTTTTTTTTTTTTGTTGAAAACATTAAATTATAGACGATTTTAATGACACAGAGCAGAAATCTGGCTTGGGTGGGCGGGAAATGCATGCATTTCCGATTTTTCCGTTTTTCAAAAATTCTTGCAGAAATTATTTATTCCGTCGTGGGCGACACTCCGTGTTTCCGAAAAGTGCGGAAAAGCATTTTAAAACCAGAATTCGTAATTTCGGGCTAGACCGGTTAAATTATTGGCCTTTGTAACTCCCAAGTCAGGTGTTACAAAGTTGGGAGTTAAATTATTAGCCTTTTTAAGTCCCAAAGTTGGGGACAAACATTTAATTTGCAGCCCTCCTGGTTGTTGCACATGTCAGACGCGTGGAAGAATGAAAAAAAATTCATTCCAAAGCATGGGTTTGTCCAGAAATTCGCTAAGCGTTTGCCATCTGCCCATTTTCTGCATTTCGGAAAAAAAACCATGAAAACGTTTTGCAATCCATTTTCCAAATTCCATTTCACCTGCTTGTTCTTGCAGACCTGGCGCTTGATCTCTCGGTTTGTGGCAGCAAGCTCACCGTTGCGTGGAATGGAAAAGTGGGCCCCAACTGCCCCAAGTGGCAGCGAAAAAAGGAAGATGATGTTTTTCGATTAGGTAGGTAGGCCCTATTCAAAATCCAATGATGAATACAATTTACACTGCCACTGCAGTGTTGAAATGGCCCAGAGGCCCAACAATTTCGTCAATATGGCGAGCCAGGCCAGCTGTGGAGAGATAGTGTGGCTTTCGAGTGTGTCACAGACTTCCATGATATGGAAGCAATAATTTGGTCAATTTTGCAAGGTCACTTGATCATTATCCAGTTGTCATCAAGGCATTCGATTTGGTTCTGTTCCTGTTCCCCTTTTTAAACGGGTGGTAAATTGTGCCAACTATGGTGTCAGAAAGCCCTTCGTTTCATTTTCCAGAAAAGATAAATTCATTTTTTAGCGAATTGGCTACTGAAATCTGTGCAAAATGTGAAATGCAATGCATTCAGAATTGTTTCCACAGCCTTCTATCGTCTCATTCGATGCAGACATCCAAGCCATCCCCACACAAGCCTTTCTAGAACGAAGCTTCTTGCAAATAACCTTGCAAGTTGCATTGATTTTGGTAGGTATATCAACATGGTGTTCACTAGTCGAACAAGACACACTTTTGTTTTGAAAGCGGTGTCTCCGTACGAAGAGGAACGGTCAGTGCAAGAAAAGTGGCCAATAGTCTGCTTGGTGTTGGTCTAGGTTGACATGGGCTAGTTGGTCTCTGTCCAGAGCTAGATCGACCTTGTTTGACAAACTGATATTGTTTCCAATATCATAAAGACGTTTGAATATTGTTTTTAAATAGAAGAGAATTTACTGTCCACTGGCTGACACAGAAATATTTTTTCCGAGGCAGGTAGATGGTAGGCAGGTAGATTGCCAAATTGGTGAAAAGAGAGCTTGTTCCCGATGCGACAATTATTGTCTTTTTTGCAGCTCGGACGTGGCAGCAACTGAACACATTGTCATCCTGTCTCAAGTCTCTGGCATCTCGTTTAGACATGACGTTCTTGATCACCAACCAGGTTGCAATGTCACGCGATGCCGATCATTCGTCAGCACTTCTCCCGAGATCTGCCGACGGATTTTCAATGCAACCTCGTCTTGGCCGTGTTTGGGTCTCTGTTCCGAATACACGGCTCCTTCTCGAAGAAGCTTCTCCTCCTGAGACATCGACTGCAGCATCACCATTGTCCACAAGGTGTTTGAAATTGTCAGTGCTCAAAAGCTGCATTCTTCCTGTTGGTCGTAATTGCAGTTTGAAGCTATCTCAGAGTGGTTTCAGATAGCATTTCCATTTTATTATGCCCCATATTTTTATTCTTCTATTTGCAACTCCCTTTCTTCAGGGTGGATGGCAGGTCAATGTTTCCAAAGCCGTTTTTACAATAATTCGTGCCATTTTAATAATTCGTCTTATGCCTTATCCATCAGCCTTCTTTTTATTCCACAAAAATCTTTGTTGTTTCATTGAAACTGATTTCTATTCTGAGGTAATTAAACTATTCTCAAAATATTGGAAGTCTTAACATGTTTCAATAACAGAACGTGATTGCAAAAGTTACTAACAGCCGAACCGTTCGTTGAGTTTTTGAGCTGCGCGACGTTTCGCCCTCGCAAACGTAGGGCTTCGTCAGGCGACACCAGCCAGTGCACAGCAGTTGTGCACTGGCTGGTGTCACCTGACGAAGCCCTACGTTTGCGAGAGCTAAACGTCGCGTATCTCATGTTTGTAACTTTTTCAATTATGTTCTGTGATTTGCCCGTTCGTGGTGCACATGCTGAAATATGTTTTAAACATCAAGTTTGGCCAAGAAGTTTTTTTGTTGTTTTGTCGCGAGTAGCAGTGGTGTGGTGAATGGAGGCTGGAGGGCAACTAGGGCATGTGCCCCAGCCATTTTTGTGCTCAAGTGCCCCTTTCGAAAACATCTAAAAAGGAACCTACATATATCTAAATTTCTGATGAAAAATAAGCTTAAAATGACGTTCAAATATTTAGATAAAATGCCGCAGACTCGCTTTGATGGCCTGTGGCTGCAGAGGAATTGCACTTCGATCAGGCACTCATTCATGTGCCTTTTTGTTGTTAGTGTGCCCCTGAACCCCCCAAAAAACCTCTTCAAGCCACTGCATAGTGGGGTGCAGCATAGGTAATTTACGCAAAGGATTTTTGCTGTCTTGTTCACGATTGAAGTTTTTTCGAATTAAAATGCATCGCATTGCGACGAAAGACCAAAAATGTCGGAGACCATGCGTCAAAGTTGTCATAAGCTTGTGTTGGGCACTATGGGGAGAAGGTCGGCACCCCCACCCCAAACCTCAGCAAGGTGCCCACCAAGCTTCAGCCAACCTCCCAATCCCTTCAGCGATATGCCTAAATGCAACCAACTTTCAGAAGAAAAGTGGCATGACATGTCTCAAGTTGCAATCTGGAGAGCCCAAATTTAGAGTACCTACTCGTACATTGGCACATTGGTACCTACCTGCCTTTGTTAGATTATTAAGAGAAGCTGAGGGTGATAAACTTATTGATTACCTACAGTTGCTCTTTTGTGAGAACAGGATCATCATAATGCTTGCAAGTTGTGAATTCCCTTCCCAAGCCCACATCAGTGAATGGATGCTTTTCATGGAAAGTGCGACCTAATCGGCTAATTTGGTATGCAAAAAGCCAAAGAAGGGTCAGGTGCACAGCATGATTGCCAGGTAGGTATCAGCTTAAATAGAGGGCTTTGCTGCCCCCTCTCCGCTATTATCCTGAAATGTACTTCACCACTTCCTGAGAGAGAGACAGGGGGGAGAGAGGAAGAGAGAGAGAGAGAGGAGAATCATTTGCCAGGCAGTTTGGGATTTTTTTTAGTTGTGACACAAAAACTGTGTGCGAGGTGCATTGCCTCCCAAAGATGGTGGTGAATTATAGCTTATCCGTCCAGGTGCAGCAGTTTGTCCAGTTGAGTGTGCGTTTCATTACCCCTTTTCCCACAAATGTTTATGTTTTTATCTTCCTTTTCTCAAATTGTTTATGCTTTGTTGTTCCGTCTGACATTTGTCCTCATTTTTTTTTCTCTTGGCATTTAGGAGCCAGAAATTGTAAATCCCTGTGATGTAATCCTGAGGGATATTATCTCCTAATTCTGGGTTTTCAGAAACCGACACAAAGTGCCCTAAAAAGCATACGGAAGATGCTGCTGGACCACATCGGGCAACTTTTTGGTCGAAAATGCTTCACAGGACCAAAAACGTGAGGAAAAACTTTTCACTTCATTTTGGTGGGTGTCTTTATTTAGCAATCTTTTTTCCCATGCCTGCGCAGTTGTGAGTAGGCAATGACATGTTTCCATCGATTTGTTTTTCTGCATTGCATTTGGGGGGCTTTGCATCCATTTTGTCTTGTGCCAAGAGTGGAATGAGGAACAGATGACAGACTTGCCACTAATTTGTTCCTGACAGCATTGCACTGCCTCCAATACCTTGCTTCTTGCTGGTGAGAAAAGTTTTCCTTGTTTTGTGAATGCTTGTATCATCCTTCTGATTCAGAGCTATTCTTCTTGGGGCTTCATTGACAGATCATTCATAAAAATCCTTTATGGCATGTTGGACAAGAAATTAAGGATTTAGTCAAGTCAGTGCTTTCTAATCATCTGATCTTAACTGTGTCATTGTCTGCTTGAAGCTTCAAGCAGGTACCTGCCTACCCATGCTTTCCATAACCTGTAAGTTTTCACCGACTGAGGTACCGATTGGGTTCTGGTTCGGTCCTCTCAAGTTAGTACTCCTCATTTTTCAGTCGATTATAAAAATTTGTATGGGGGCTACTCCATTTCCAATCTCGACTGATTATTTACAAATGCAAGAAAAACAGAAGATCAACGTGTATTTACAAAAACACTATTTTATTAAGTTCATCATCACAATCCATGAACTTTTCGGTATAAAAACTTGAATTTGGGTGAGGTAATAAACAAACTCGTTACACCAAGAAATGCTCTTAATTATAGATTAACTTAACTTTGGCTTTTTCTTTTCCGACTGTGTCCTCTAAAGTAGAATTTGACTCCCTTGCTCCTGACAGTTTCTTTCAACTCCTGACATTCCACTGTTCTGAAGAAGGGCAGCAGCTGAAGACAAGACAGTTCACTGTTATTCACCTGTTCGGTCACTGGGCTTTGGCTAGTTGCAAAAGAAGAGAGAGGTCCACCCCGAAATGTCTGAGCCACTGATTCATATTGGAGCCTAGACGAATGAATTCCAAGGGTAATCTTGCTGTGGTCATCTGTTCGTTCACAGGTCTCTAGGACTTTGGCTAATCACACAGGTCCACCCCCGTAATGTTTGAACCACTGATACACATTGGAGTTGAACGAAATCAAATGGTGATTTCACTGTTTGGTCACCCGTGCCGTCACTGTCTGAGGCGTTGGCTAATTACAAAGGACGAGATCGGTCCACCCCGGAATGTTTGAGCCACTAATGCACATTGGATTTGAGTGAAATCAAATGGTGATTTCACTGTTTGGTCACCTGTTCAGTCACTGGTCTGAGGCTGTTTGCTGATGCGTTTGAGTGGAAAGATTTGCCGCTTTTAACAGCATATTTTCTCTGCGTTTCGTCTAACACTGCAGACACCTGACGTCAACTGAAGAAAACCGTCAATGGAGAAATTTTCGAGCAAACAATCATTTCGAAACTCCACTGCTTCAGGCAATGACTCTACTCAAACGCCATGACTTTGTCGAACACTGCTGCTGACCCGACTCTTGTTCTGAGTCTATCTGTCGACTTTCCAACTGTCTAACTCTGGACTGGACTGACTCACTCCATGACTGACTGCGAACTGACTCAAAAACGCCGCCTCTTTTGGGACTCAAAAGTTTCTAATCCTTCTTTGGGAGGTCTTTTCTCACAATTTCCGCCCACACTCACAACGTTTAGTCCCACACCTCAACTCTTGATTTTCCTCGCAATTCCCATGCTGAACATATTGTCACTGTTCTTTCAATTTCCTGTTTCCCAGACCATGAAGACCACCCAAACTAGTATTTCACAATGACGAATAAGTTGGCTGCTTACAATCGTGCTTCATAAATGTCATTTTCCAGCCAGACCAATTTTGTTTATTGAGTCTGGGGTGTCCAGTTGACACCTCAAAACACCGTTACCCTTCTAAAAGCAGTCAGACTTGATTTTTCTTACAATCAAAACCACGGGGATGTCGAAACAAAATGCTTGTTAATGTATTCGCAAGCTGAAAACGAAGAAGCAAAAAATGTTTGTTCTCACGAAACCATACCTGAAGCCAATTCTGATTCAGATTAAGAAAGGCTTTCCCCAATAGTCGTCAAATATTTGTTCCGAAAAGTGTGAAAACGCACGATTTCATTGTTAACTATGCGTAGAGCCTCACAGGATTTGTCAAACCAAAAATATCCAAAATGCTCATTATTTTTTATCAACTGCAAACGACCCTCCAAAAAGCTGATGCAAACCAAATGGCGCCAGACAGCTTTCTTCGTGTTCCGCCGGAACAAAAACTGGGTTGTTGAAAAGTACAACACAGTTACAAAGTACTTTTAGTCTGCCTAGATTTTTGAATGTTTTAATGGCACGGGCACTACCCAGAAAGGATGGTACGTAGGTTGTACCAGAATTAATGGAAGTTGGCGCATTGTCTTGGTATTCAGCATGCAATTTTGGCAAATTTTGGTTTGCTTAACCCTTAAAGGTCCAAGGTCAAAATGGCACCGCTCAGGCCCAAGGGGTGGTCCAATGGACCTCCCCATCTTCTAGGCTCCTAGGGGCAATACAAGGTCCATCACCATTTTAATTGGTCTCTTTTAGCCCCCAAACTAAAATTTCAGACAGATCTGATGACATCTTCCAGTATTTTTTGGTCTCGAAAGGTCAAAAAACATGTTTTTGGTGTAAATTTTTGGAGCGAACTTTGAATTTTTATAATAGCCGCAATGTTTGCAATTTTTTGGTGTTATTGGTTTTAAATTGTCGAATTGAATGTAACATTTGATTTTTTAAACAAATATCCTTGTTTTTCCTGGCTTAATTCATTTTTTGGTCAGTAGTAGTTAGTTGTGAGAGTTATGCGGAAGGCTTCATTTTTTGAAAACTTGACAGAACTGGAATCGACATTCAGATTTGAAGTTTGCTGCATGTGGTGGTAAAACGTGAGCAAATGAGAAGCCTGACATGTTCAGAACTCGTACTAAGGTCATCACTTTGACTCCAGCATTTTGACATTTCAAGAGTGGCTTGAAGTCCAAGGGGTGGTCCATTGGACCACCCACAATTTTTTGACTTCCAAGGTGTGGTAAAATGGACCACAACAGATAAATCGTGCATTTGAGGTAAAATTTGCACGCACAAGGCATAATTTTGAAAAAAAGTTGAAATTATCAGAATTTGAAAAAATCAATTTTCTTGAAACCCAAAAAATCCAAGGGGTGGTCCATTGGACCACTAAATTTTTCCACAAAATTCTTTTTCGAGTGGAGGTGCCATGGACCCAAAATCCCAGACAACCAATCAATTTTAACAACAATTATTCAAAATGAAGGCAAATGAGGTAGACTAGTGGCAAAAAATTGGTGTGGTCCATCAGACCACCCCTTGGATTTCTGATAATTGAGCACCCAAAACAGTCCGAGAGGTGGTCCAATGGACCACAAAATAAAGATGCTGAAAAGGATTGACATTATTGGAAATTATTTGAGAAACAATATGCAATTCTGATTTGTTTTGCCCAGCCATGGAAGATACTTGCCTTCAAAGTGCTTAATTCCGTGAAAAAAGTGGGGTGGTCCGACAGACCACACCTTGGATTTTTTGAAAATTTATGGCATCACTAAGGTCCAAGGGGTGGTCCATTGGACCATGGGCCTATTATTCAGTGACCTGCCTACAGTTTTTCTTGCCCGTGTTAGCACAGGTCCAACCTGCCCCTGGGATAGCATATCTGGGAGGACGGGTCAATTGCTTCTCCCCAAAAAAATTTAGAGGCGAAATGAAAAAAAAGTGGTCCAATGGACCACCCCTTGGACCGTTAAGGGTTAAATACATTCATCTATGGTGGACATTTGTGCCAAAGGACAACTTTATCAGCCTTCTGATACTCAGTATAGAGATGCTTGAATTCAATGTGTTTTGTGCTCTGAAGAAAAAGCAAGGATTTTTCAAAGGTGGAAAAACAATTCAATGGCATATATCTTGAAGATTATGCAACTCAAAATTCTGCCATTTTGGAGGCAGTCTATGGTAGCCAGTGTCTCTCATTTTCCACTGGTGTTTGAATAATTCAACCATTGTCCTGTGTTACAGGGTGGTTCAAAAATGACCCTTAATCACAACCTAAAAGTAAAGTTTTGAACGACCGAAAAATGGATGGTGCACAGCGGCAGTGGAAGATGACGATAGAACAACTGCAGCTGATTCAGCCGTAAACATCCTTCTGTCTGCTGGCATGATCTGAAGCATTCTTGGTTGAAAGGTATTTTACAAAATCCGTACCAGAATGGCTCAGTCGGCTCGCAGAATCAATGAAAAAATGCCCCAATGAAAATATTGCCATCATAAAATCCGGAAATTTTGGGATACCCTGCGGAAGAGAAAGATAGTTCTCACACGGCTTTCACAGGTACACCTGACCTCGGCTTGTACAACTCTTCGCCTTTTTACAAAAACCAAACGGGCAGCGTCAGGACTGTAAATTTCCTCTGACCAGCCCTGGTCAAAACCACAAATTCAGAGGCAAAAAAGTAACATCTGATAGTTGCATGAGAAGGGTGGAAATTTGCATCGATGTCAAGGAAGAATGCCTCCAGTGATTTTAGGAGGTGAAATCGATTAAAGTTGTCCAAAGGCATTTGAGGATGCAACTTCCAGAAATTCTGGTACAGCCCACGTACTATGAATATGAATGGAAAAGTTAAAAGCTAAGTTGACCGTATGCCACCATACCTAGAGCACTCTGAAAATGGCGAAAAGGAATTGTCACCGCCAAAACGAAATCAGCCATTTCAACCATCTTTTGTGATTTCTTTATCATTTCAGTCAATTGAAAGGCAATTCTGGCAATTATGAATGGGCGTTTTTCCACGAAATATGAAAACTTTCCACAAAATTCATTGATTTCCACGAAATATCTCCTTTTTTCACGATATACATGCGAAAACGTCGTGTTTTTTTCCTTTTTAATTAAGTGGCAAGCATAATGCACAAAAACATTTGAAAAATTAAGCTTTCTTTTGCTCTTTTCTCAATCTCTTCTTCAGTTAATTTACATCATTTTTCCAATGTATTGTTCCTGCAAAATTCAAAGCAATCACATTGTAAAAATGACTGAAAACGCGTTTTTGACAGGTTCTAGCCTTTTTATTTCCACCGCCAAATAACGAAATTTTTATACTTTTGGGCGAAATTTTGTAAAAATTATCACCATTTTCAACGTGCTCTAACCATACCACAGGTATTTTTAAAATGAAACGAATCAAAATTTGTTCCCACTTTGCAATGAGAACCAAATTTCAGTGGAAACTTGGAACAGCATCTGCCTGCATGTCCTCATCATTTTGAAGCACATCAAATCCTCTGCTCTCCTCTCTTTTTACTGATTCAGCCCTCAGAGTAATGTAATGTAGGTACCTATGTGTTTCCGAACTACTTTCGACCTTTGACCCACATTTTAGTAGGCGTGCATTCTTTTGTCGACGTCACGGTGGTGATGGCATCTCTAGTATCCTGTGACTATGGCAGCAGCTCTAGTGATGATGAAACAACCGATAGTGTATCGACACGTGATGACCAAGCTAACGAACCACCTGACAAGACGTATGTTGCTGTCATTGATGACGCACATTCTTTAGTGTGTTCGTGGGCATTTTTTGTCAGCTCGTTCACACAGCTGGGTTGATAACCAGAACATGCTGCAAATTCTAGCTCTTTTCTGAGTATGTAATCTTTCAGTCAACAACTCAGTAATTCTAGCTCGATCCGCAGGTGGCAACCTAATTGAGCTCTGACGGGAAGGTGCCCAATTGGGGAATCTTTTGTTTGTAACAACCTATTTTTAATTTCATTTGGTGGCATTGCTATAAAAAGGTAACATCACTCAATGCACTGTCAATACCGGTAACATGAGATCCAGTGAGATTTGCAGTTGTTTGGGCTTTATGATGCCCTTTTTGAGCAAATCGCCACATTTTTCTAAATTCACAAACTGTTGTGGCCTCATTCTTTCTTCATTGAATAGAAAAAATAAAATTTTGACAAAAAAGAAAATTTTTATAACGGAAAATTTTACTGCCTCAGCACGGAGCGTTGCTGGTCGAACAGAAGAAAAAATGTCGAAATGGTGTCTCAAGATTACACGAGGAAAATTTCAACGCATCCTTTAGGTGTTTTCTGTGTTTTTCTTGTGCACCTGTCAAAGCTTCATGATGAGCTAGTGAAAATGGGCGTGTTTTAACAATTATCATGAAGATCAAATCTGGCTTTGAGTCATTTTTGTTTACAAAGATTTCCAGAGTCCAAAATGCATTCAGCAGCAGGATTCAGGTATCTCCCAAGATATTCTTTTTGCGTGCATGTACCTGCTGAGTTACAGACCACAGCCAGGAAATAGCAAAATAATTGCAAAGTCCTGCAAAGGAGACACTTTTCCTCGGAATATTATAGCATGTTATTTGCTCGAAATCTTTCCAATGCTAGATTCTGTTGTGATATGCAGGCGTTTGTGTTTCCTTTGAGAATTATCTTCCTTCGTCGTTGGATTTTTTCATTTCCTTAAAGGTCCGCTTGTTCGGCTCCGATTCTGGATCAGGAGAACGTGATTCTGAGCAATCCGTTTCGGTTAGGTAACAGCCTTCCCAAGGCGAAACCTCCGAAGAAGAAGGTCAAGGCAGCCGTGCCTCCCGTTACGGCAGAGATGGCAAAGGTTGCGCCGTCGAGCTCAGTGTTTGCGAACACGTTTCGATTGGCCGAGGAGGCGAAAGCAGCCGTGCTGGAGAGACACGTCAAGATGACAGAGTCGCTGGAAGTAATCAAGTCGGACAAAAACCTCTGCAGGAGATTCCTCAAAGGTCATTGTCCTTTTAGGAACAAATGCAAGTTTAGCCACGGGACGGACGTCGTGGCGGGAAACAGTGAATCGAGAGAATTGACAGCGGACAAATCTCAGTGCCGGTCTACGAATCGATCGAAGCCGGATCAACAGTTGCCTCCTGCTGACGGCGACTCAGATCAAAAGCCAAGAAAGAAACGTCCCGGTTTGAGCCAAAAACTAATTCCCAACAAGAAAGTTATGCACATGTATTACACCACAACAAAATCTAAATGATCTATATTCTAGGTTCCTGCTCTAAACTACTTCTCATTTTCGGAAGCAGGTAGGAAAATCATGTTTATGCTGGATAGGATGTCGTCATTTCTCATCTTCATTCGTCGATGTTTTTTGTCAAAAAGAGTTTTTACTGACGAATTTTCGATTTTGAATGGGTTTTAGTTGGCCAATATGGCTTCTCTGTCTGTGATTGTCCTCATAATTTGTCCTCGCTCAAAAACGACACACCCTAACCAAATGAGCCTAATTTTTTAAAAATAAAAATGTTGCAGGGAGTCTTTTTGTTCAGGATTTAATATCCTGTCCACCAGCTTTTGAGCTGGCCTTTCTTTTCTCACATGGATGCTCATATTTTGGCAGCAATTTTAGTTTCATTACCGGATGCTATCGTGTGCTTTTAATTGAAAATGGAATGTTTCGAAGGCAAGAGACCGCTTGCCCCAAAATCCAGTTGCCTGTCTTGTGGGACACCTGCAAACCTAACTCCTGAACACGCAGTGATGAATTGATGCCATTTAATTCTCTTATGTGCGGAGTTAAACATTGGTTCCATTTTATTTTTTTTTTTTGCATTTTCACGGCATATTTCGATTGATATTCTCATTCATTAAAATTCAGTTTTGTTTTTATTTTACTTTTATTTTATTTTATTTTTTTTATTTCACAAGCTTGGCTGTAGAGTTTGGGGTGCATTGGTCAGCCTTATTATGTGTCACATAATCACGAGTTTGACGAGTTTCATTGGTCACAGTTAGTGAGAAGTTCTTGGCCAACTTTTCTGTTAGAAATCCTGATGCTGTATGTTTTTTACATTGCAGAAACTTGGGACATGGTTTCTTTGCAACAGGCACAGGTCTATTTTTTGTCCATTATCAATCTGCAGTTGACACTTTCTCCAATGCAACTGATGTACCATGTACCTATTTTCTCTCCAATGCAACTGATGTTTCTGCAACAAGGAAACTTGCGTTATTTCTCTCGGTCTCGGCGAGAGGAAAGCCGCAACAGGTAACTGAGATTTTGTAGATTGCAACATCACCACTGAAATTAAGAGCAGGATCTGTACAATCCCTCAGCACGTGGCATGCACATGGTGGTGAAGACGCCACGACAAATGTCAATGAGAATCACATTTGGTGATTTTGTAGCTCCTTAAGGTGAGGCTTATAATGCCCGGTAAACACGAGCTTAAAAACGTTTAACACCATGATAGGTATGTGGCTGGTTCACGTTTGCCAGGCAAATTTTCCAGAAAGCTTTCCATCAATCTGTTGGTTCCATGGCATGAGTGATAAATGGTTAAGGATATTCGCTGTCACGTGTCAATAAACTAACATTGATCGTGAATTTTGCCACACCTGTGGTGAATTTTGTACCAACATCACTGCTGTTGCGGAATGGCTGTATAATCTTTTGTGCCCGAATTAATTTTTTGTGATACGCCTACTTTTGTGCAACCATCAGTAACATCATTTTTGATGACCGTCTTAGAAGGGAAGAATGATTTGGGAATGACCTCTCAACTGGCACTTTTGAATGAATTTATTATCACTGCAACTTTGCTTTGGACGTGCATCATTCTGATGCTTGTGTTTGAAATTCCATCATTGTACGACATGGGCGCTGTTGTCAGTGGAATTGTTTTTTGAATACCTCAGTGGAATTGTTTAACTTTGCAGCACAGCAATTGGGACTCTCATGATTGGCCATCAAGGGGACTTCATTCCGGTTCAGTCGGAGAAACGTTTGCTACGGGCCTGTTTATTCATCGTTGGAAGTTCAACATGTGTCTGTTCGAGTGAAATTTATTCCCCCATGAAGTTGACAACTGAGGGGAATTCTCTTCTGATTGACGAAAATCTTCCGAGAGCAGTGATACGGAGGCAATTAATTATTTTTCTGCTTCACCTGCGTGTCCCAAAGTTTCACCTGAAAATGGCAGAAAGAAAGGTGCGATGGCGGAATTAATGGCAGTGTTAATGTATGTGGTGACAGAATTAATGTACCTGCTCATACATATTGTAAAAATTGTGATCATTATCATGACCCCCGAGAACTTCCCAGGCCTTCCGCGGGGTTAGCCCACTCTCGGTGCCATGATCCCAGCTGGTCTTCCCCGCCGCCCCATGTGTCACTGGATCGTCCCCAGAACAAACAGGCCAATATGTGTTTTTAAAGACACCGTTTATGTACAAGAATTGAATGGAAAAACTGATGACAGAGATACGGACTACATTGATGCGTCTCTCGGTTTAGACTGACGACGTAATTTTGAGAAACGTTTATGCCAAGAAAACTGAGAAGAGAAGAAAGAAAAGAATATTACTTTGAATGACATGGACACACAGGTAAATGCGTTCTCGTGGGATTGTTGGCGTTTAAAAGCTGATTTTGCAAGTGACATCCGGAATAGGTAATTGAGAAAATGAATTGCCAAAAATAACCAAAATGATTTGAGTGAAACGTGGGAAAGGCAATTGACGTGTTCTTATGGCGGAAAAACGAAAATAGGCCCATGAAAAACTTCCCCCTTCTAAAAAATTGACAATCCCCTGATTGTCAAAAATAAAATAAGAAATTGAAAGTTCCAACAACAGTTGATCACCCACTACCCATCTTGTAAACTTGTATCGGCGTTTTCACTTCCACTGTCACACTACAAAAGTCAAAACACCGCTTTCTTTAAAAACACTTGTCTTTCCCAACATGAAATTCAAATTAACAAAAAATATTTCACCGAAAACAAATGGCATGTCCCCACCAGGTACGTGGTACCGGTAAGCCACGATGCTTCTCCACAGTACGTAAACATGCGCAAAACAAAAATGGAATTCTACAGTTTTGAAAAATCACTGCTAAAGTGTTGCTATTCGGTAGCGGCGTTCCTCGCTGACACCTGAAAGCTTCTTCACCTGAACAGTAGGTACATCATCGCAACACATAACACACAACACTGCAGCTAGCCCCTCAACCTTGACCCAGGCTACACACA
>JASGXE010007366.1:0-25305 GCA_030068105.1 Sinentomon sp. SZTP_YWyxl | reverse complement strand
AGGTTTTGTGAGCACCGTGTGCAAAGAAGATTCCTGCCTTTTGCTCTTCCTTGGTTGTTTTTGCTGCTATTTCAAAATTGTCAAATTTAATTTCAGAGGGATTTCTAAATTTTCTTCTGATTTTTATCATTTATCATTTTGTCAACTTGAAATTCCGGATGTTTGCAGGTTTTATTTCTCAGAAAAAAATTTGCCATTACTCTTCATTGCCATTTCTGACATTAGCTGACTGGATTTGGTCGCAGATTCAGCAGAGCCTGGTGAGAAAGATGAAAAGCTACATGGAAGCTTGTAACCGCAGCAGGCAAAGGAAAATTCTTCAACGTAACGAAGCTTTGTTGTGGCCGTTTTCTGCCTGCATTAGCCATAAGAGAGCAGCTAAAGAAATAAAACTAACCCTTTCTTGTCAGCCGGCAAGTGAACCAGCAGTTCAGATTTTATCTTATCAACTGGTGCATTCTCCTGACCAACCGGGACTTCCAGTCTTAAAGCTTTAGAATCAACATCACCAATATCAACACCACCTTCATGGTGAAAGAGGATTGTGTCACCGTATCGATGGGAATAAATGCAAACGTAAGCTTCTTCATCCTGAAAGCAAATTGAACATGAAATGAGAAAACAAGTAAAAGAAAAAACAAACAAACAAGCAAACAAGTTACAACGAGTCTACGAAATGAGCCATCAAGTTACTGGAACCACAGAAACACAAGGCATTAAGGAAAAACCAGCTAAACTCACTGTCTCTTAGATCAATTTTGCAAAGAACATTGCGCCACAAGGCCAAGGAAAAGTCACGACTAAAAATCTTTGCACACTTTCATATAAAAATGCACAAAAATTGAATAATCGTCGAAAATATTCCAAAAGGGCGAATACCTCTTTTTTTTTTAAAAATTGGGAAAAAATTGGATTTTGTGTGTCGAAGTGTGTTCTTCATTATGGCAAAAGGGCGAATCAAAAAACTAATTCCCTGAGCCTGGAATCTGCCATTCTAATAGGACGAATGGAGCAAAGTGTAAATTCTCAATTTTGCAAAAGGGCGAATAAAAGGGCGAATACACAGAAGTGTTATTCGTCTTATTCCAAAAGGGCGAATGTAGGCATGTTGGCCTTTTTGGAATATTGTATTTTGAACCTCTGTGCACCCTTTTGTGTACACATTGGCCCTTTTGTCAAACCTAATTTCCAACACATAGGTTTTGTAATCATCTTGTTTTTGTTTGTTTAACACAATGCACCTTATTGATCACCGTTTTTTATTTTTGCAATTCAGGGATTGTTTTTGATTAGTGATATTTGACAGCTAGGAAAATGTAAGCTAGGAGTGAAACACTGCTGTTTTCTGGTCTTGGATTTCGGCAACTGGTGTTGCATTTGGTGACAATTCCATGATTAATAACATTCTGATACAATCATGGTTATCATACAACATTGGTTCATTTGAAGTGATTGTTGATTGAGTTATCATTGATCAAAGCTGCAGAAGCTGTATATAAGGCCGATATCATTGCCTTTGTTGTAATAACAGTTTGAAACAACCCAGCAAGGTGAGAACAAGTTCAATAAAAAAATTACTTAATAATTTATTTTATTCAAACACAAATTACGTACTTGAGTTCAGACCATTTTATCTGTTCGTAGAGGTTACAGATCACCTCTACGAACAGATAAAATGGCCTCAACTCAAGTGCGTAATTTGTGTTTGTTTGAATTTCCTGTTCGTTGCGCTCGCTCTACAATTGTATTTATTTTTATCATTTTTTTTATTATTTTTATTTTTATCCTTTTTTCAAGATAATTAACTTTTAAATGGTCGATAAATTTTATTTTTTTTTGCTTGATCGATGATTTATTTTTATTTTTATAATAATCAATTTAATTTATACCAATTAACAACAGCAATAATAATCACTGTTTCAATGACGTTTGTTGACAATATTTTTGCCTTTCATTTTTGTATCTGATTCTTGATTCCTCGCTTCCGTTTCTTGAGCTGGAAGCCCGAATGATATCTGGCACCCCTGAAAAAAGGGTTATCTGGCATCTTTGCAGCAACTGTCATCTATCATTGCCATGCATTTTTGGCTCCCATCAACGTTTGCAGAAACATTGCTGCATTTTAAGCTGTCTCCGTAATAACTTAATCTTTGCAAAACCTGTGATAAGTTAAAAAAATTATGTTTTGTTCTGCAAGATAGTCTCTCTGTCCTCTTCCACAAGGGGAAAATGATGTGTGATCCAGTCAAAAAATCAAAATCAATAATCGTCTGCAAACAATCTGTTGTGGTGCCAACAATCTGCTGGTGTCTTTAATAAATTGAAGTAAAATGGGAAAAATACGGGCACAAAGCATGTATTTTTTATCGCACAGAATTGAATTTAGTTTTCAAGGAGATGACATCATTGTGTTTTCTTTCCTGTTGCCTTGCCTTTCAGAATGTCTGAGCCATCAACGAGCACTGCAACCAAGGAACCAAGGGCGAGGAGTAACAGTTGTCGAGATGAACCTAGCAAAAGCAGAAAGAGAAAGCTGAAATCCAGGATAATTAATGCTCCAAAGGCAACAGAACAAGATGACAATGCCACAGAAGATGACGACAACAGTGATGCAGATGAACAGCAACAGACACCCGAGTGTGTGGACAAATGGGAGCGAAGGAAAAGGATGAAAAAGGAATGGGCCAAAACGGAAAGGAGAGACAAAAGAAGACAAGGTCTACCATTTACCAACTGCAAAGGCGAACAAAAACAAGGCAAAATGGTGCAGCCAGTTAACTGCACTTACTGCCGGTTCAACTGCACGGAAAAGATCACAGGAGACCAGCGGGCCAGTTTGTTCAAGACATACTGGGAGTTGAAAAAGCCTGCCCAGAAAAGGCAATTTATTCTCGGCTGTGTGTCAAGAGAGCCCCCGAAGAAAGCCAAACAAAATTCCCGCAAGAAAAACGTGAATTCCTTCTCCTTTGTTGTGGACGGTGAACGTGTTTCTGTGTGCAAAACATTTTTTGAGGCAACGTTAAATGTGACTGATAAACAGATACGTGTGGCACTTCTAAATACAAACATTCTCCCAGGGAATGTGGCAGGAGATGATCGACGGGGCAAGCATGTCCCAGGCAACAAACTGACTGATGAGGTCTGCAGTTTTGTACAAAATCATATCACTTCTTTTCCCCTCATGGAATCTCATTACTGCCGCCAAAGTTTAGCAGAACGATATCTTTTCCTACCTGAAACATACAACACTCGCCTTCTCTATGACATGTTCATAAAGAAATGCAATGATGAAAACAAAGGGCCAAAGTTCCACATCTGCATCTCTAGCTATTCGAAAATTCTGCAAGACATGCATGTCAGAATATTCAAGCCAAAGAAAGACCAATGCAAAACATGCAACAGGAACAAGCAGCTGTCGGAAATCGAGAAGGAGAGGGAGAAGGCATCTTTCCTGGAGCATCATGAAAAGAAGACACACAGCCGTAAATTCAAAAACCTTGCGAAGGAAAGGGCCCAGACTCAGCCAGAGTTCCATGCCTGTAACTTCGACCTTCAATCAGTTCTTTATACCCCAACTGCAGAAACTAGTGTTCTTTTTTTACAAGAGGAAGTACTGCACATATAACCTCACCGTTTTCAGTCTGGGGGATAAAGAAGTCACTTGCTTTGTTTGGCACCAGTCAGTTGCCAAGCGAGGGTCCAATGAAATTGGCTCCTGCTTGTTTCGATATTTGAAAGACCACCCCACGAAGACTGAATTTGTTTTTCAGAGTGACAGATGTTTCGGCCAGAATTTAAATGTAAATATTGCCGCAGTCTACCTGCAGGCAATGCGTGACATTCCCCATGTGTCACAGATCGATCATGCTTACTTTGAAAGTGGGCATTCACAAATGGAAGCAGATTCAGTCCATGCAACAGTAGAGCAGTTTGTCAAGTCGAGGCATCTTGAGGTCTACAGTCCTCAAGAATGGTACAACGTCATTCGCAGTGCCCGTAAAAAGCCTGAGCCCTACAGAGTTGTAGAAATGTCTCAGGCTGATTTTCTAAATTTCTCAGCTGCAGCAACTGAACAGATTTCAAACAAAACAACTGACACAGAAGGTAATAAAGTACGCTGGACAGATATAATGAGGATAAAGGTCACCAGAACAGAACCCCAACTGATTGGTTTCAAATATGGTTATCGTGGTGCTTTCCAGTACATCAACACAAAAGGCGGCAAACGTGGCAGAAAAGCTTCACAGCAAGCCAACCTAACACAGCTCTACAACAAGCCAATTCCTCTGACAGAGGCCAAATTCAAAGATTTGACAAGTCTCTGCAATGACCTAGTCATCCCAAAAGCCTACCATCCGTTTTACCAAAACCTACCGCACAATTCAAACGTGAAAGATACCATTGAAGAGAACAGTGCCATGGTAGCGGGACCTGATGTTGCGGACCAGTGATTACCAAGTGAGGGAAAGTGGCGTGGTGTGGATGAGCAGTGAAAGACTAAAGTAACTAATTTTCAGCGTCGTTTACCCCCTGCAAAACATGTGGTGAGCGAATGTGTGAGTGCATTTTCAGTGATTGCCAACATAAACAAAGTAGTGATAGACGGATATCAAGACCAGGAGCAGAACGGAAACAGCCGTGTTCAGTGTTGCGTACCCCTCCCCCCATCAACAGCATTGTCGTTGTTCACCAATGTGTTCTGGATGTCATTCCAGGACAGACGAAAAACAAACGGAAGATGGCAGACGGGGAAACAATCATGAGATCCATTCATCGGAACTTGTGATGTTGAACAATTTGCCGAAAAGAAGAAAAGGTTCATAATTATTGATGTCCATATTCCTGGTACGAAATGGATGATTCTTGCAGATTTTCCGCTGATTAACCAAAATAATAATTAATATTTTAACTCATTCTTCTTTCAACAAAATCATTTTAATAATATTTTTCAATTTCCATGAATCTACAACATATTCGCCCTTTTGGTGCACCATTAAAACTAGGGCATAAGAAAGGACAAACTTCAACAACAAAAAGGCAAAAGGGCTAACGAGGGTGGAGGGTCCTTAGTGATGGCCTACTCAATCTCTGAAGAGAGAAGAAGAATTCCTTTGGGAGCAACAACTGGAAACTGAAGAAAAGAAGCAACAGCAAGAAAGGAATAAAACACTAAAAAACGATTTCCAAACGTTAAAAATGGAGTTTGCCATGTTATTACAGACCGAGCAGCAACTCTCCCGTCAAAGCGTAGACTTTTTTTTGCGTATTCTGCTGGCTCCTGTCTGTGAAATTTATGCTCACGTGGCGCAGGGCTGCAGTCCACCCACTTTTGCGCAGCAAAATGGCAGGGTGATCCAGGTTGGCACTCGCACTGTGCAGTGTTGGTTTTGACAGCGAAAAACGTTCCAGTGATTAAAACTGTTTTAATTTGTTCGACACCACCAGGGAAGCCCTGCAGAGATGCTCATTAGTGTGCTGCATGAATGGCACACTGAGAGACTGACTCCAAACTTGTTACATGTGGCAGATTTACCTTGTGGTTATATATTTCCCGGAAATTTTAGGTCACGGATTCCCTTCGTTGAGACATCAGCCACTGACAATATGAGGCTGTGCTTTTGTATGGACTCTTTCTCATCTCTCCACAAAGTTCCTCAAGGTAGACTCGAGAGCCCAACAAGTATTGCTCCTTCATTGAAGATGAAAACTTCTTCTTTCAAACTGCCGTGCATGCAATTATTTTAAAATTGGCCTCTGGAGCTGCTGAACAGAGGGCCTTGTGCGCGTTTCAAAACAGGTGTGGAGAAAAAGAAATTGGTATACTCAAAAAACATCAAGAACTGGTGCACCCTGTTCTTTTCTTGCATTGATCACAATGTCTTTGTCAGACAGAAAAAAGGCAGCTTTATTCGACGGGAACATGCGGCTCGATATGAATATTAGGCTAGATGCTCAATGCCCAGTTTTATCAACAAGGATCAAACTCTGATCCCTCCTGATCAAACAGTAAAAATGCTAGGTGACTGTGGATTAGCATTTGATCCATGATCAAGCCTTGATCCGTGCCAGAAAAGCGCAGCATAATGTCCCGATGCTCCAGGGTTAAATTAAAAATTAAATTAAATAAAAAAAATGGAAATTTAAAAAAAATTAAATTAAAATAAATAAATTATGTAGGTAAAAAGTTTTTAAATTTAATTTTCTTATAAATTCATAAAAATTTAATTTAAATTAAATGAAATAAAATGTAAAAAAATAAAAACAAAGAAAAACAGATGTGAAAAAATAAAGAACTTCAAGGGAGCAGCAAAAATGGTCAAATAAAGAGCAATTAAAATGAACAAACAAAATCAATTGGCAAAATGATGTGAAAGATAATAAAAAAAAATCAATGAATGGCTTTCTGCACCCAGTGCCAAGTGCAGTAGTACCACTGATGGCTGACAACAACTGACAGCCGGTGTTCGCTTGAACAAGATCCAATGAATAACAGATGAGAAACTGACCTGCTTGTGTGCAACAAATGGTTCAATGATAAAGTTCCTCAACTTCCCAGTTGCTTTTCCAACCTAAATGAAATAAGAAAAACAAAAACAGGAAATACACAAAATAAGAAGAATACGAGTAGAATGTAAAAGTAATGTAGCCACATGATCTGAAGAAGGTTAGCAGGTACATGCTCAGTGTAGAGGTCAACAGAACTCCAGGATCGCATTTCGTGAGCTGGTCCGCCAGACCAGTCGTTGTCAACACTGAAAATGTTTAATTGTTTGAGTAGTCGCTCAAGGCACACTTTGCAGCCACCCCATGAAGTACCTGTGGCCAATGTCCATTTTGACGTGGAAAGGAAAATCAGTGTTGCTGCTTTTTGTTTTGAAATAAATGCATTTAAATTTTTCGCCATGATTTTTCATCCGGAAATTTTTCTCCGAAATGGCTTGTTCGATGAAGAATTTCAAGCCCTTTCTGCTGTGCAAATTTTTCCACCAAATTGAAAAAAAGTAAAGTCTGCTGCAAGCCACCATGATGTGCAAAGATCTTTTGTTGCAAAAAAAAAAACGATGGACTCAGGGTAGGTACTGGTTTTTTCCTTTTCACGGGAGATTCGTTCAATTTCACTCCAATGGACATGATTAAGTCCCTGCAAGTTTCGAGCAAGATGTCCTTTCTTGAGAGACATCACCTCTTTTTTAACGTTTCGGAAAGGCAGATGTCTGCTTCGGGATTAGCACTCTTCCAATCAAGAGCTCATATGAGCATTCAGTGAAGAAACTGAGGAAGTCATCATATCCCTGCAGTAAGATTCAGCACCAGGAGTAGCCAAACAGGCACCAAGCGACTGCAGTTTATGATTTCAATGCCCTTGAAGGTCATCTGAATGGCAGAAGGACGAAAAACATCCTAGCCTGAAAAAACGCCTGAGACAAAGAGCAAAGAGAGGAAAGGAATCATTTTCAACATTTATTTCAGCACCATTAAACTCTCAACACAGGTTGCCTGACCGTTACAAGTTTCCAAGGTGGAAAATTGGAATACAGGACATTGGGGAAGACTCCTACCTACCTGGTGGTTGTTATTTTGGTTGAAAAGTCCAGAGTTGAAAGTTAAGTACCCACCAAACATATCTGATGTCCTGTAAGATGTGTTCATTTGGGAATGTAGCCCTTTGAGGGGCGGAATGGGGTGAGCTAGATTTCACCGCAGAACTTCAATTTAATGCATTATGAATCATTTTGGAGGCTTTTGGGGGCCATACCTGAAAAACGGGAGTCATTTTGGGTATTTGGGGGCCCATATCTGGGCAACATCTCTGAGTGGAGGCTCAGAGGGAATTTTGTCACTGAACATTTTATGTCAAACCTGCTCCATAGAACCTGCCTTGAAAATCTGACTGTAGGATACTAAAGTTAAATCTTACCTAACGCATGAATGCCCCAAGTGAGTCCATTTTGGGGACTTTACAAGGAAATGGGGCCCAAGAGCAAATTTTTTACTGTGTAATTTCAATTTGTTTTGCCATCAATTACATCTCCATGAAATTTGACCGTGAGTATGGGGCACCCTGAAGCAAAAAAATGAACACAACTCAGTTGCGAGGTTGAGGACCAAGAATTATTATAATCACCAGGTAGGATAGCGAGTTCAGGTAGAGCCACTTGAGAGGTCAAAATGATCAACTTTTGAATTCGTACGAGGTGGTTGTGATGACACCAAAAACTACTTTTGTTATTGAGGGCCAAAAACTTCCCCTTGTCTTTACAGGGTGATTCACACAAACATGATAATATTTTGGATCCACCTTTGTGTCTGAACTGTAAAGGGGTAGTTTTTGGGACCAATCAATATCTCAGCATCGAACCACCATAGCTAGGCCTACCTGGTTTAAATTCAAACGTTGTTCACTTTGACCCCTAGAACACGTTCAGATAGTTGTTTAGACACAACTGTCCCTGTGGCAGTCACCAGAGGTGGGTTTTTATTGTGCAGGAGAAGGTGATATAGAGATACAACCTCAGAGTATTTTCTCATTTCCCTGAGTAAGGGGTGTGTGGGTGCGTAGCCAACACATGGGTGATTACAAGCTCGCTTGTTGTAGACAAAATTCGCAAAGTGTTCAAGGAGCGGTTTCAATTTTTGATGGAGGTTGTGCCCGTATCATGGATTGGGGGGACATCATGTGATGGTTTTTCCCTGATAAAATGTGATGGTTTTTCCCTGGCAAAGTGTCTGCAGTCCGGCCAGAACTTGTGAACTTTTTGATGACAGATTCTGTCAGGGGCTCAAGAATTAAAGAGAAATTGCATGGGATGGCTCACTTTTGCTGAAAAACACCAACTCCTGGCAAGATTTTCAATAAAGGACAACTGGATTTGTCATGCCTTAAGCCATAAAACCCAAAGGCAGTATCCCCAACCAACACAAATGCCCCCTACACAAGGGGGTACAACCCTGGTGATATCATATTGATGTAGGTAATGTCTACTGAGTGGTTGCAGACACTGACTCATTCAGATGCAGAACACAGATATTCCTAAAGCCAAGGGTCCATCCGATGCTATCCCAATTAACTGCTTGCTTCAAACACAATCCTATTGCAATGAGATAAAAGAATTAGGTGACGTGTAGTTTTCAGGAACCCATCCCCTCATTGGTGGTTCAACACATTCCAAGTTGAAAGGTCACCAAGCTCCTGTCATCAGCAAATTGACTTTTTCCACACGTTCGCACTGTTTTCAGGTCATTAAATACCTAATCTGTAAAAACTAACGGGTGTCAGGCCGAAACCTCACATAGCAACATCTCATAATTAGGAGAGAAGTTAAGAAAAGAATAAAGAGAAACCCCCAATTGAAGCCATTTCCACATGGGTCACCCAGTTTTCCTTCCATCATCTGTTTTGCTAATACATATTATCTGCTCAATCTATCATGTTCCGAGTGAAACGCACGATGGATCGTGTCATCTGACCAGGCAGGTCAAAGATCGAATTGGGAAAAATGTGGTTCTGGTCTGGTCATTAATGAGATACGTCACTTTTGCTTCGACTTTTCTACCAAAATAAAAAATAGGCCAAGCAGAAAGAATTACCAGCAGGCCAAGGCCAGCGCAATACCAAGCTGTGGGTGTCATGATTCCTTTAATCAGTCAAATCAAATCAGTGCAAAGAAACATTTAAAAAAAAACTTGAAAAGGGTGAAATCATCCTGATTTCCTGAATCCTCCTGGAGAGAGGAAAAAGAAAGGAATCTCAAGAAAGCCAAAAATCACACCCATTTTATGATCTGTTTCAAACGGATGGTAAACTCAATATCCCGTGGGTATTTATCAATTAAAAATGCGGAACGAAGCTGGTTCCAAAGTCCACAAAATGCACTTTTGTGGTATATCTAGGGCTGGCTGAAATGCCGGTACAGGCTCCATAAACTCCAAAGGAAAACATTTTGTGGTCAATTATGAATGCTCCGTTGCCTCCATGTGTGACATAGGAAACTCCAAACAAGCCTGAAGCTGAATGAACACAAGTTCGAGTCTGCCAATTTTTTGATTCGTCCAGGGCTTGTGGTGTGGTTGCCATGAAGTTGACACGTAGGTACATGCCTTTCGTACATGGTTCATAATGTCCAGTTCAAAAAGAAAAATTTAGAAATCTGTGGCCTTTCCTCCATGAAATCTGCAGTTGAAAGAAATTTTGATGCGAGATAAACACTGGGAAAAACACGGTTGAGAATGGAATTGTGATGATGATGTTGCCAGAGAACCTGTGCTCAAATCTGGGATCTCTGCCTCCTGCACTGTACAGGGATGGGCAAGGCGGCCAATCCCTGCATACTACAGGCAGGTAGAGATCCTTGCCCAGATCCATGCAGCAGTATGGATCCATTCAGTACCTACAGGTAGGTTGAGAGATGTAGGTGAGTAGATATCCACATTTTGTGGCCAAAGGCCACCAAAAAGCGATGTGGGGCAGCAGCATCAGCAGGGTTCCAAGGGACAGAGCAACTGGCAGGAGGTTTGGGGAGCATCATTCTCCAAGAGTTGAAGCTTTTTGGTAAATTAGGGGTATCCAAATGGAACCTTACGACATTTCATGCCCCATTGTCTGGTCCTGGAGGTTCTGTAGAAGGTGGAGCAGGGAAAAAACTGCCACGTGACTTCACTTTTTTATGTGAGCATTTGATACCCAGGTGGTTTTTGGGTAAGATGTGCAGACAAGCAAGCAAAAGTGATGCGTACTTGACAGTGACTTGGAGTTCCAAGATGCATCAGGTGGGAGAAAGACTGAAGTGTATTGCTGGGGGTAGGCCTATCTGGCAGAGGCTAAATGGGTTACTCCACCTACGTAGGGGGGTCAAAAAGTTCCTGGTTATTGCCAGTTCTCTTTTTCCGAGAGCGATGATTTTTTGCACCAACCTTGGGTGTTCTCTATGCAACTCCCTTCCTAAATTACGCACATCTGCCATCTGTGTGTCAACTTCTTCGGGCTTCAAAGGTAGACGCTCTCTAGGTGCCCCAAAAAACCTTGTTGCCACCGTGTACTTCACTACTTCCCTTTCAGAAAAATGCTTTCTACTCGGAATTGTTTTAAATTTCGGGAAAAAGAAGCACTGGTAAAGTGAATAACTGAAAAAGTGTGAAAAATGGAGGTTAATGAAGAAATAGAATGATGGGCTGCTGGTAATTTTTTGCAACATTATATGGCCTTGGTGTTTTGTGTTCTGCTGCATTATCCCGATACGTAAAAACCTTTTTTTTTTATTTTATTTTCAAGTCCACTTCCATGGGTTTCACCCTTAAATTCAAGAGAACATCTCAATGATGGATGCCCTGGGTCGTTTTCCCATCCTCGAGGTAATGGGTTAGGAGAAACCCTTCGGATTCCTAAAAAAATAAAAACCAAGCCGAAATCAAGACCTTCCGAAAACTTTTCCAGGGTTTTGAGTGCACTTGAAACGTGAGGCAAATTTTTTGGCATTGGAATATGAAGGACCCGTATTAGCATAAAGTGCTCCCACGTAATCAAAGATCTCCTTTGCTTTTTTACCTTTCCAATAAAAAAAGTATTTGTGACAGCACGTTATTCGATTTCCTCACATTGTCCAGTGGCCAACGACCTTGATCCAGTCAGAGGGGCGTAATCTGGGAACGACGCAATCCAAAGATGCGAATTTCTGTCCACCCAACAAGGAAGGACTGAGGGACAAGTCAACCAAATATCACAGGCTTTGAGCAAAAAGAAGAGGGCAAAGCCAGGAACTTTTTGACCTCCCTTTGTATGCCCAACCCTGGCCGTGTTCCAGAATTGAAAAGAATTCAGTTCTTATCAATTCCGGAACACACTGTGTGGCATGACTCTACAGGGTGTTCCAGGATAATGCTGATAAATTTTCAGAAGATATTCCTCATGGCCACACATAAAAATGTTACGAGTGAAAAAAATGGATTCATTCGATCCCCCATTTTGATTTTCTGGGGTCCGCAAAAACGGTCCAATTTCAGGGAATGGGCGATTTTTTTTAAATCGACAGAGAAATCAAATTTCCAGAGTTAAAATTCCTCAGTGATTAAAATAAGAGATCACAATTCACATATTGCTAATCGACCCCCCATTTTGGAATTATATGCCCCGAAATCCCCTGCAATTGGCTCATACATTGGGGAACAGGGGTACATTTTCAAAATCAACGTGGAGCAACCAAATTTTTTGGGGCTGATTCCAGATCACGGTGGGAATGAAAGATGCTGTCCAACCCTCCATTTTGGTTTTATGGGCCACCAAAACCCCCAAAAAATGGGCCAATCAATTGAGAAAAAAGGCACAAAAATTCCATTTTTCTCAAAAGAATTTGGCCCATTTTGTGGGTTTCACGGCCCATAAAACCAAAATGGGGGGTGGGAGAGTATAGGTATAATGTGTCCTTAACTTCACTGCTTCATTCCAATCGTGATAAGAAATCAGGCCTGAAAAATTGGTCATGCCACGTTTATTTCGAAAATTTGCACCTATTCCCTCGAATGCAATAGATATGGGCCAATTGTGGGGGTTTTGGGAGTTCATAACGCCAAATTGGCGGATCAGATAGAATTTCGTGCATCTTTATTTTTGTTAGAATTACTGCAAGAAGCTTTTTTCTGGAAATGTGGTTGCTCTGTGTCCATTTTGAAAAATCGCCCCTGTTCGCCAGAAATGGGGCCATTTCTGGCGGCTTGGCAGCCATTAAATGAAAATGGGAGGTCGGCTCCATTTTTCACTCTTTTTTATTTGTGTTGCCGTGAGGAATTCTCCCGAATTTGTCCTTATTTGTCCGTGCTGTTCTGGAGCACCCTGTTTTCAGCAGCACAGTACCCAGAAAGAAGTTTACGCAGTTTAGGAAACATTTTCCAAATGCCTGTAAGATTGACAAACCACTCTTTCAATTTTGTAGCATCATTTTTGAATTGAATTATTGGCATCATGAGTAAAAAAATGTGTGGTTCCAAATCTGCCAAGACCAAACGACCAGCAAGTGAGCATGATCTGTCACATTAAAACCACACCAAAATCAGCTTTGGACTGCTTGCCAGTTGGAAAAATCCAGTCTGACAGGTAGGTATGGCAACACAAAATAAATTTTCGTCTGTGGCAGGTTCAGAGAAAGTGCTTGCCAAGCCAAGCGAAGTCAAGCCAAGATATGCAAAGATTTCAAACAAAGGTTGCTTTTAGGAAAAATAACACATCTACCTGGGAGACCTCTGACCTTGCATCGATTATTTAAGTCAGGAGAGGTCCCTACCTATGCAATGCAGAACTTTATATCTGACAAGGCATTATAGCCTAATCAGATACACAATAAGGCTAGGCAATGACATTTGAATTTCAGGCTCAGCTAAACGTGCAATAATAGGCATCTGCATTCATGCAAATGAATGCAAGAGCATGTGAAAATACGTTTAGCCTAAATTAGATTAGCCTAGCAGGTACGGTACCCAAGTACCTGCAATTTTTCTTCATCTTTGCTTTCGTATCAGGCTGCCTTCTGACTGTTTTGCCATGAATGAACATTTTTAAACAAGATGCTACTTTCATAAAGGGTTTCAGGGTTTCCAGAGAAAAACATCCGTGCTACGTGTACATCCAAGGGTTTCAAAGATCATGCTAAAACCATCCCACCCACTTATTCAAATACCTACTGAAGTCTTTAAATATAAAACCCCGCTGACCATTCTGTTACAAAATATAACCAGGCATGCCACTGACTGTGTTGAATCGTATGCAGGCCTAATTTGGATAAAAATAAAAATAAAAGGAAAAAGAGTACACGATGCTTGAAATTTACTCCAGCAAAACCACTGGGACTGGTGAAAAATACTGAGTAGACAGGTGGATGCCCAGGAACTCAAGTTTCATGCAAATTGGCATGGAACCACCCGCATAAAAAAGTGTGCCAAAAGTGACAGTCAACAGAGCGAAAATGTTTTGGACAGGATAAAGCTAATGTTCGAAAAATGCTCATGCTCAATCAAAGTTTTTTTTGTCCCAAAAGTCTGACAGGGTTGACACTCAAAATCCAACGTAGAACCCTGGATTTTCCAGGTGCCTAACGATCTGGGTGCAGCCCAAAAGGCGGGTCTGGGGGGCAGAGGCCCCCAGTAATTGGGGTCTGAGGAAATTTTGAAATTTGAGCGTTCATTTTGGGGGCAAATTTGGTGTTCAAGAAGCCAAAAACGACAACAAAAGTTTCTCCAATCCCCTGGATTTTCTAGGTTTTCACTTTTTTCCTCTTTTCTCTGGATTTTCCAGGTTTTCCAGGTGGGTGGCAACCCTGAGTCACTGAGGCCAAAACTTATATGACATCAGAGTTCTGTTGTTATCGCATTTGCCCAATATCACTTTCTCAAAGTGAATTTTATACCTAACCAAAATTTAAAAATTTATCAACTGCACTATTGTCAAAATTCCATCATGGATCAGGATTTAATTTCCAATGAATGCACAAACAGGAGCTTTCAAAAGTCGTTTGACATCCCCTGCCAATGCCATGTTTTCACTTTCTACTGAAAGCATTGTAGAATTTAAAGGGGAATGATCCCACACTGCGCATCACATATTGCCATCACACATTTCCTCAATTGAAACGTAGGTACAGTCACAGAAACATTATGCTATGTGGGTACCTACCCTTTTGAATATGGTACCTACCCATTTTTGGTACCTACCCTTTTGAATATGGTACCTACCCTTTTGAATATGGTACCTACCCATTTTTGGTACCTACCCTTTTGAATATGGTACCTACCCATTTTTGGTACCTACCCTTTTGAATATGGTACCTACCCATTTTTGGTACCTACCCTTTTGAATATGGTACCTACCCATTTTTGGTACCTACCCTTTTGAATATGGTACCTACCCATTTTTGGTACCTGCCCCTAAATGTTTGTGTTTGTTTAAAGGTTATTGCCTACATTATTGCCACAAATGGATAATGATCCCAGAAATGGGCACATGCGTTGTTGGTTTTCTGGCACAATGTTTAAATGTGACTGCAATGGTAAGAAGAAAAGCAATAGAAATACCAACAAATCACCAATGTACACATTCTGGTGTTGTCAAGAGATCTTTGCATCAACCTTTGCAATATGGCTTCCCTTCCCTCCCAAAATAGTTTTCGCTTGTGTGTTACAATTTTTCTTTACTCCTTCTTGTTTTGCCTCCGGCATCTGACCTACCGTAACCAGGGGGGCTACATCTGCTGCAGACCTGTCCGGGTTGCACCCATGCAGGGGCATATTTGATAATTCTATACAAATCTGGGGATATCCCGATTTCGCGCTTGGACAAAAAAGCAAAATAAAGCTAACCCAACCAACCAAGCCTAACTAACTTATCCCAACCTAATATAACCCATTTTCTATGTTCAGAGTGTTTTCCTGCTTCTTTTGTGGCTCGGGACTTTTGCATGGGGTTAGATGAAAAAGTGCCCGATTCGAATAGATTAATCAAGTTGGCGGCCCTGGGCACTCAGCTGCTGCACATCCCTAAACTTGCACTTGCAACAGTTTTTTGCCTTCTGCACATTTATTGTCAGGTGCCCCGCCATGGTCATGTAAAGGTTAAAATTCGTGAAAATATTTACAGGGTTCCCACTCGAAATTTGAATAATTTTTCCCGGACATTTCCAGGACATTGAGCCCCAGGTGCAGGGGTCTGGGGGCGGGAGCCCCCAGCGGGGGTCCAGGGGGCAGAGCCCCCGGCAGGGGGTTTGGGGACGGAGTCCCCCAAACGCTGGAGCCTTTTGACCAATTTGGATGACATTTAAAGATGTCAAAAGTTTCATTTTCTTCTGAAATGTGGCTAGGTCTGCCAGCCACATTCCAATCAAATTGACAAATTAAATTAAATTAAATTAAATCTTCATAGTGGTACTTCTGTGGATAAGAATTTCAGTCATTTCCACAAAGAAAAAAAAATGGTTCAGTGGGTCTTTCTTTATCTTAAATAGAATTCTGTGGATCAGAATTTCAGTCATTTCCACAAAGAAAAAAAAATGGTTCAGTAGGAAGTTTTCTACTCCTGTGCATCAGAATTTCAGTCATTTCCACAAAGAAAAAAAAATGGTTCATTTCCACCACAAAAAATCCAGGACTCTCCAGGACAGACATGTCAAAATCCAGGACAAAATAATAATCCAGGACAAAATAATAATCCAGGACATTCCAGGACTGGTGGGAACCCAACCCGGTCAGTTTAGGACCCCCCAAATCACCCCTTTGACAGGCAAAAACACCATTTTTCAGATTTTTCCTGTTCTCAGCGATGGAAAATGGTCATTCAGTTACTCAATGCGTCCTAACATGCGAGACATATGCACAATGAAAATGACCCAAGTGACTACTTGAATTGAACCTTGTTGATTTGTCAAAATAATAGCAAATAGGATTACCTAATATTCACACGAGAAAAAAAGAACTGTGAAAAAGTGGGCGATGATCTTAAATCTTGTATGGAATGTCAATCAAACTCCAAAAGTGCAAACATTAGGTAGGTATGCGTGAGGATAGAATAATTATTTAAGCCACCCTTGTGAGCTTCTGTTCTGCGGGTATCATTCAACTTAAAGGTGAAAGGGGTAAAAAAATTCAAGGTCAAGAGTCAATTGGTTCAAGGTGGCCATCAATTGCTATTAACTACCTACCTGACCTTAAAGGAACAGTCAACAGTGAAATGGGGGTCAGGTTAGGCAGGACAGGACTTTACACTTCTGTGAGATCAAACTGCAAGTACCTTTTCACGTGGAAATTTAATGGTGTTGCTTTGCCTGATGCGGTGAACCAGATTCAAGTGTAGACCATAACGAACACAAAGTCAAACAAAAACATAAGCCAGCAAACACCAACACACATCTTGTGCAGGACATAGGCCTAATGGCTAAAAATGAAGCCCAGAAGAGGAACGAACCTGAGTATCCTTTCCCATCCTTTGCTTTATCCATTGAGAAACTTCATTGAAGTCTTTGTTGACAGCAATCAAGCCAAGTTTTCCACGCCGTTTGATCAGCTGGTCTGGCTTTGCAACCAATCGCTAAAGGACAGAAGAACAACATATTGTTGCAATGGAATATAAGGTTAATCCACAAACAACACAATCTGTAAAGTATGGCAGTGAGAGAGAACACAGAAAATCAAAGAGTGTAAACTGGCCATAGCATTTCGTAACTGACGATGTGCTTACTTACTGCCTTCATGCTCGACTAAGTAAGTCGAAAATAGGCCTACTTCTGAACTTTTCGAACTTCTGAACTTTTGAATCAAGTCGGTTGGTCGTTCTTTCGAATGAGCAAATTTTAAACCAGATGGACAAAAGCTGTGATTGCAATCACCGCGTGAGTGCAGTCAGAACGAAAGAATAAAAGAGCAGGGTTCTTCCATCGTTCCTGCTGTTTGTTTCGCTGCAGTCCATTTTGTGCCGAGTTTGTAATTTTAATTTTTTCAACTTGCCTAGTGCAGTGTGCATGTCGTTTTAATCTGTAGGTATTTGTTTGCTGCTGCCATCTCACAGTTGAGTAACAGGCATTAACCTTTTCCCAGTTGGAGTCTTTTAAAAGACGATTTTGGGAGTCGTGAGATGGGCACTCATTTTCCAAAAGAAATGCAATTTTTTTCATTTTTGGATCAATCCCAAACTTCAATCCTTTTCGAGGGGTGGTCCAGAATTAATGAGAACTGGCTCATTGTCTGGTTCCTGTACATGTGATTTTAGCAATTTTTGGCTGACATAAATCGATCTCTGGTTGACATTTGTACCAAAGGACACATTTATCAGCCTTCTGATGACCAGTGTACAACGCTTCAATTCGATGTGTTTCATGCTCTGAAGAAAAAATCAAGGATTTTTTAAAGGAGGCAAAATGATTTAAAACATTTCAATGCCATATGCCACACAGAATAATATGAATGCAACCCAAACTCCTGCCGTTTTGGAAGCAGCTGTGGTGGGAGGGTGGCCAGTAGGGCCTATCACTCATTTACCACCGTTACTGAAGAATTCAACAATAATTTTCCTGTGGTACAGGGTGTTTCAAACATGACCAAGTCACAAGCAAAAAAGTCAGGTTGTGTGTGAACAAGCGAAATATGAGCGGTACAGGGAAGCTGTTGAAGATGAAAACAGAACAACTGCTGCTGATTCAGCTCCAAGCATCCCTCTCTCTGCTGGCTTGATTTAAAGCATTCTTGGGTGACATGAATTTTCTAAAATCTGTACCAGTTTCACTCAGTCGACTTGCAGAATCGATGAAAAACGACCCCAATGAAAATTCCAATGTCATAGAATCCAAAAAAGTTTGGATGCCCCGCAGAGAAGCAAGATTTTTTTTCACGAGGCATTCACTACCATGCCTGACTTCAGCTTGTTCAGATCTTACCTTTTTCTAAAAATCAAATGGGCAATGGCAAGACTGCAATATTTAGGTAACCAACCCTCATTAAACTCAGCAAATTCACAAGTAAAAAGGACACTAATTTTGAACAGCGTGGAGCTTATCGTTGTGCTGGAATGGCAGAATTTTGCATCGGGGCCGGGGAGAAGTGCCTCTATTGATTTTAGCAGGTGTATTTGATCTGGATTGCAGGCAAGACATTTTGATGAACAGTTCTGAGAATATGTGGATCCGCCTTCGTAGGTATACAAAAAACATCCGGCAAAAAGATAAATCGAATAAATAAAAAATAGCAGGTCCGCAGCATTGATAAAACGAATCCAAAAAGTTTGCCTAAAATCGCAAAAATAACACCCTTTTTGGGGGATGGCTAAATAACAGCGGTACCAGCCAGTCGTTTTCTTTTTCAGAGCAGTCCATGCAGCGTCCACATTTCCCTGCACATGTACTTCAAAAAGTAGAGTAAAACTCCACTTCTTTCTCGCAATGGCGGGAAATCAAAACAAATTTGAATGACAGGCACGAGTCTTTATAAAGACGGCGGCGAATTCTGCCACCGTAAGAGAACTTCTTGCTCCCTATATGGCCCTTTTTTCTTTTACTGGATCCGGAACCATCGATAACCGGGGTGCGGGAACGAGCCAGGGGCTCTTACCGTTTTCCTCGAAAAACGCATTTGTTTTCTTTGAACTGGATTTCTGAAAATTCTACATTTTTTCCTTTGAGGCCATGCCATCACACACATTTTCGGAATGAAATAACCAAGCAAACTGTCGATTATCCTACTTTGAGATGTCAAAAGCAATTTTCAAAGAGGCCCGAATGCCACCAGTAGCGCACTGAACTTTTCCCCCTTCGTAGGAAAAAAAACAAACGTGCTGAATAGGTGAGTGAATAAGAGAGTATACAACGATTTTTCTTTCGAGCCACCTTGTGGAACCCATGATCAGAGGCATATTGAATGGTGTCCGAAGACCAGAAATCAATTTGTTTTTCGGTAGGTACCTAGAGAGTGGAATTAAAAATATATGGATCGTCTTTATGAAGAATCCGACTGGCAGACTAGCGACCGTGAAAAGGTTAGAAAAATAAATATTAAGACAATCATTAGAGTTTTCGGAAGCAAAGTTGCTGGCCATTCAAACCTTCAGCAACGATGGCAATACAGCCTCACTCAGCATATCGCGGCAAAGCACAGAATGATTGGAGTAGGCTGGATTATGACAAAGTCACAATAAAGTCTCATGATTCTTCCTGTTAATGTGTGTTTGAGGTATGAGAGCCAAATGTTCGGTAATGCCCATCCTCTTTGCAATGTTAGTGAATGTTATGAATGATGTGGACCAAGTTTAACCAGAATTTCGATGCTGCATTTTATGCCTGAACATGATTTATTGCTGGGTGTAGGTCGCAAATTTCGAATCTAGATTCGAAATTTGTCGTGGCCAGAGGCCATCTGAAGTTCCACGGGGCCATGAAAAAATTCCTATCTGGCCTGCAGGCCCAGCACAGCCTGATGCCAAAAAGTCTTTTCACGCAAAAAATGTCGACACATTTTTAAACAGGTCAAAAACATATGACGACGGGACACATCTGAATGGGCACAATGGTCAGAGTTAAAATTGATTTTTCATTCATTGTATGTATCGTACTCTGACGGATCATGGGTTGTGTTTGGCTGGCAGTTGTAATGCTTTAACAAGAAACTGATAAGACCAGTTAGATACAAGGGATGAAGAGAGCATCAAAATTTGTAAAAACCATCAGGTTTCTTGTGAGTGGTGAGCTCAGATGTACCTGAGAGAGACAGATTCCAATCCAACAATGATTTAAAAAATCGTAGAACAGATAAAGAAACAAGAGCATATCTGCTACAGTGTTGGCTCTTACCTCGGACTGGATCCATGGATTTGCTTTAAGCAATTCCTCCCAATTTGTGGATTCATCAACAGATGCAAACCGAGAGCTCACAAGACCACTTGATTTGGCAATATTCCTGTTTAGCAAGTCTTTCGCAGTGGCCTCACGAACAGCTTTAGCTGCCATTTTACAAATTGAACAAGATGCTAGCTTTCAGATGACTCCAAATGACAATAATCTTTCAAACTTCCTAGGTACGAATTAATGCAGAAATCGTTAAGAAATATCAAACAATCACCCAGATACAAATAAAGTAGCAACTGGACAAGCCAGGTCCATTTTAGGCCAAATGGTTTTTAGCACTTTTGGGAAATCCAGAAAAACGAAATGTGAGTAAGAAAAAGCAGCATTTGGAACCATTATAGACCAGCAGCAACTTTCCAGCAGCTTTTCAGCAGGTCCACTTGTGGTTCAGTAACTTTCCAGCAGGTCCACTGGTGGTTCCAGATTTTGGCATATGTACAAGCAAGCCCATACCACATTCTAGCATTAAAATGTAGTGTGGTATTGGTAGAAGCCACAGAACTTGGCTTGCCTGCACAGCCGCCCGTGATCAATGTGCGGATATCGGTAGCTCTGGCCCGTTTCGTTCCCTTCCAGTTTTACAGTGACGCCGAGTTCAAAGAACGTTTTGGGTTTCATAATTAACTGGTCTTGTGCGTCCAATGATATTTGATTGGCAGCAACGACGAACCTACGATCTGTCTGCCTGTGGCATGTTGTCTGCGAGTAGGCCTAGGTACTTCGTGTTGGAACGTTTCAGAACGTGGCGGGTGATCTTTTCGGAATTCATCGCACGACGATCGGGAAGTTTTCCCACTGTTGCAGGTCCACTGGTGGTTCAGCAACTTTACAGCAGGTCCACTGGTAGTTCAGCAACTTTCCAGCAACCAATTCAGCCGTTTTTCAGCGGTTCAGCAAAATTAAGAATGAAACGCACCGAAACCCCTTGTTGCATACAAAGCAAGCAAAGCTTCTACGCACTTAAATGCATATGTCTTGTTCTTCCGGCAGCATTTAAAACTGTCTCGAAAAGAAAGGGTACGAGTGTGTGTTGTCTTGAATCCAAAACCAAATACATCTTCAACGTTAAATGGCCGCAAGGTAGGCCAACTGAAACAGATCGACAGACTAAAACCCCTTGGTGCAGGGTGTTGTAAAAAGAAATTAAAAAAAATACTGTTCACCAAACTTCATAAAAAAACATCCCTCAAAGGCCTTGAAGTGAACAAGCGAATATGTCCACATCTTGCCGAAAACTGAGTTCATATATCCTACTGAATACCCCAGTTGCAGTTGCCCATATGTGAAATCGCAATTTAAAACGACTGGAGAATGCGAGCAACAATCTCCTTCAACAATGGACAACCCGGAAAGAACTCCGGGCATGACCCCAGGAATCACACTATTCGCGACCTCAAACTAACTTCCTTGGATACTTACAATCATTTGGAACACGTCCATGAGTGATGCCCTGTTTCGGGAATCCATCAGAACAGTTCAAGCAATAAGCCTTTGAGTTAATGTTTCCATTTTGTTGTAAAAAACCGCTGCCACAGTCAACCTTGTAAAAGTCATTCCAGGGTCCCCATCCACCCTTATGTGAGTTCTCATTTTCATCTTTGCACGATTTGTCCTTTATACGTGAGTTTCGGTAGCTTCATGAGTTGGCCTGTGAATGCATTCCTGAGGAATCCATTGGTTTTGTAGTTCGTCGTTGTGGGTGTGAAAACTTGGAGAAGATGATTGGCAACACTTGAGTTTTTTCGCCACAATGTTGGAGCAGAGTGACATTTCCACCCACTGTCGAATCGGTGCAGCATTCGATGTAAATTCATAAAGGACTTCTGGAATGCCAACTCATATTTTCAGTCTCCATTATTCCACAATTATTCAACACATCTTCATTTTTTAGCATTTGAGCATGCTTGTTGACATTCCTTACATGAAATGTATGCTGCTTGCCCACGTTTTGCCTGCTCCTTCCCCTTATGCCGGTCAGGCATTCCCATAGGGGGGTGGGGGGTTACCCCCCTGGCCGAAGGCCAGCCACCTCCACTGGCCAAAGGCCAGGGCCCACCCCTGGCCGGAGCCCGGGGACCCTTGCCAGGTTTCCTTTGGCCAAAGGCTCTTGGAGGGGACCTTCCAAGAAAAACCACCTCCATGATCAATTTCAGCATTCCCATTGGGGGGTAGGGGGGTAACCTCCTGGCCGAAGAGCAGCCACCCCCCCTGGCCAAAGGCCAGGGCCCATCCCTAATTCCCTGGTTGGAGCCCGGGGACCCTTGCTAGGTTCCCTTTGGCCAAAGGCTAGAGAGGACCTTCCAAGTAAAACCACCTCCATGATCAATTTCAGGAGCATTCCCATTGGGGGGGAGGTCGGTTACCTCCTGGCCGAAGGCCAGCCACCCCCAATCCCTGGCCGAAGGCCAGCGCCCACCCCTGGTCGGAGCACGGGGACCCTTGCTAGGTTCCCTTTGGCCAAAGGCCAGAGGGGACCTTCCAAGAAAAACCACCTTCATGATCAATTTCAGGAGCACTCCCATTGGGGGGTAGGGGGGTTACCTCCTGGCCGAAGGAAGGCCAGCCCCCCGGATGCCCTAAGGCCAGGCCCCCCATGGCTGCCTGGCCTTCGGTCATCCGGGGGGGGGGGCTGGCCTTCATTTCATGAATTTTACAACAAATTCACTCTCGGTCTGTTTTTAGAGCCAAAGGGTGCCCACCATTCTGGAAAACCTGGAATTGTCAGAAAATTTTTTCTTTCTGGAAAAGTCAGGGAATTTCCACAAAAATGGAAAAAGTCAGGGCATTTCCTAATTGAACAAGAAGAACTCAAAAAGATAAGAAAGTGCCTGCGACTATCTCCGGCATCATTTTGGCCTGAACACAAATTCAGTACCGAAAATTAAGCCTATATTTCAAAATTTCTTCAGCTTCGCCTCCCGACCGCCCGCCAGGGGCTCAGCCCCTTGGAACCCCGTTGGGGCTCCGCCATCTAACCGCAAGTTTAGATGGCAGGCCGGGGCCGCCAGCGAGCATTTTTTTCGGAGAGGGAAAACGGTTTGGTCTGGCTCAGATGGGATCTCCACTGAATAAAGATTCTGGGGAAGCATGATTCCAAGCAGTCATGATTGTTGACGGCAATGCTGGATGAAAACCAAGCATGCTCGATTGAGCCAACTTGGGAATTTGCAAAAATGCGATATAAGAATAAAACCGACATTTCAAAGTGCGGAAAAACAAGAAAGGACTCAGTAGCGTAATGGTACCATCGCCGTCATTTCGGAAAAGTCGATGTCATGAGCGGAAGGTCCCCGGTTCGATTCAGAAACGTAAATTGTTTTCAGAGAGAAAAGAGACAACTCAAAAGATCTGGACGAAACACTTGCATTGATATTTTGTCACCTTCCATGAACCTCCACGAAAAATCAGCCAGCAACATAATCAACGCGCGAAAATCATGTGAGAAACAAACAATAATAAATTCGACGATCAGTTTTCCACGCAGTTGGCCTGCCATGTGGTAAAAAAGCAAAAAATCAAAAGCATTTTGGCTTTTTCCAAAGCAAAAAAGCATTTGTAAAAATTTTGGCAAAAAATCGGCAGGAAAAACTCATCATGAGGACTTTCACGGCCTTTGATGCAAAACCTTCAAAGCCCGGAAGAAAATCAAGCAGGCGGTAGGTATTTTTCTTTTGAATTTTTCTTTCGGTTCGATTCGATTAAGTTTGTATGTTTTTAAGATCGAGTGGTTTCTTGAGATCGCATTGATTCAACCTCGAATGTTTTCGAGTTCAAATTTTCGGATTTAACGCCACTCGGACTGAAAAGTACATTTTCACCAGGGGGCGTTCCCCATTCCAAGGGACGTTCTCGTCCGTCTGTTAGGGTGTTGTGGTGAAGTGGATGGCACATGTTGCGCCGGGCAATCCCAGTTTTTGGACTAAGGCCCCATGTGTTTTGTCGTGTTTGTACTCATCGGGCCAGTGTTCGTGCCCACTAGTAAAGATAAAAAAACAGAGACAAAACAAGAATTATTTTTTCTTGAGAATACCGGGTCCCAATCGAGCATGCTTGCACAAAACGCTCTCTGCCATCTGAACTCGCTGAAGCATTCCGAACCTGCAGAGTCAAGCAGAAACAGAAAACTATTGCCATCTGAACTCGCTACAGCATTCCGAAAATCGCCGCCGGGATCCACTAATTGGGTGCCTGGAGAGGTGGGTGCTGGAGCAGCTACACTCGGTGATATTTCAGAGCGTTCCTTGCTGGGACCATGGTTGATGTCCCAAGTAAAAAGAACACATGAACAGTTCACATGAACAGTTGGGACCATTTGCCGAAGGGCTTGAATCAGCCCATTGGACTCCACGATGATTGGTGATGAAGTGCACAGATTTAATGCACCTTTGACTTCCACTCTTATCAAATTAATTATCTAAAAAAATCACATGCATCGCTTTTTTTCTTGGCGCAAACTGCATACAACAGCAGTGCAAGACATTGATCTTTTGTTCATCACAGATAATCAATACCGACTGAATGACTTTTCACTTTTCAGCCTTCAGGAATGGGCAACAATTTTCTGCATGCAACAAAAGTATTTGGATCGGCCTCTTTTGTCCCTCCCCACCTCCTACATTTGCTCCTGGAACATGGAATGTGGGAGCATACCTGGTCCGAAATTTTTTGGTCGGAATGGCTTTAAATCAGGTTAGAATCGGTTAAGATAGGTTATGTTAGGTCGGGATAGCGTAATGGATTTTTAGGTTTGGTCAGATCAGGTCAGTTTAGCTTGGATTTGGTGAAGATTTTGCAAGATTAGCATCATTCGATCTTAAAGTTTTTCGGACCAAAGTATCCCGACCAATGGAATGGACGTCAGATGCTGCGAGAACTTTGCCCCTCTGGCACCGAAAAGAAATACCTAAAGGTTGGATCAGAACCAGGGAGGGTCTTAAAATCCAGA
>JASGXE010007365.1:0-41550 GCA_030068105.1 Sinentomon sp. SZTP_YWyxl | reverse complement strand
TGGACGCTTCGATGAAGCCGAAAGAAGATGAAAGTTTATGAGGCTCTGTTAGAACGGGCAAACATGTTAGCCTCTCGTAAATAATCCAAAAGTTAGCCTCGCTGCAGGGTGCAGGCGGCAAAATGGCGGAGATTTCAAAACAGTCGTTTGCATCTGCACCAATGACTGTTTGACGTCAGTTTTGGACGCAAAGCTGGCCAGAAACAGTTTTTCAGCACTATGTGACGTGTCAATCGTTGCCAAAGGCCGAAACTGTCCCCAAAAGTCCAGTTAGGTAGAACAAACGACGACGATCGAAACAGCAACACACGTTCGGCAGTGCCAGCAAGAGCCGAAGCAGTTGATGAGAGTTTTTGACGGCTGTTTCTGAAAGTTTCCGAATTATCCGGCGGATTTTGGCCTGCGTGAAACAGCAACACTGAAGAAATGATCCAAACAAACAGAAATATCAGTCCTTTCGAAGAAAAATGCTGCCAAAGCAGCTTGAATTTATCAAAGGCAGAGACAGAACGGAACACACGTCGGCCATCAGCGACGTCAAGCAGACGACAAGCATTCACAAAGCTTGTTATATGGAACCTCAAAGAACCTTCGCACCTATACCTATTTCGCTTCTTCTGTACCTAAATAACTTTTCTTCGAAAATTTCTGTTTCTGTGTGCCCTTGTTTGACACCAAAAATTCTGCTCCTGTGTGCCAAATTATTGATCACATCTCGTACATTGTTATTGTTTATGTGCTAATATGTTTGCATTTCTTTATTGTATCCTTGCTTGTACGTATGCTTGATTCGAAGGGAGGAAACTCTGAAGAATAAAAGGGTTTGATTGCTTGTTGTAACCCATTTCTTGCTTTTTGCTGCCGCTTGATTCGAAGGGAGGAAACTCTGAAGAATAAAAAGGTTTGATTGCTTGTTGTCACCCATTTCTTGCTTTTTGCTGCCGCTTGATTCGAAGGGAGGAAACTCTGAAGAATAAAAAGGTTTGATTGCTTGTTGTCACCCATTTCTTGCTTTTTGCTGCCAAATAGTCATTCCACTTTAAATTTTCATGTTGTGTAACACCCACGTATTTAGAGCTGATCATTGTTTTTCTAGAACATCACCATTGATGGAATAATGGGTTGAAATGAAAGTCTGTTGACGTTGTCGGGGCTTGAAGTGAGTTAATGCGCCACTTGGAAATGTTTCTTGTCTGTCTGAAGTCTTTCCTACATTTTTCAGTGCTTCAAGATCTGTCTCAACAGTTCAAATTGAACGAATAACAACGGATGGTGTTTGAAATGAAGCGAACTTTATGAAAATGAACTAAGCTGAATGAAAGGTAGCAGCAGTGAACTTGCATGTACGAAGAATTTCGTTCGTTGCTATGAAGCATGTTCTCATGGAAAGGATGCGGCAGTAAATGTCAACTCGTTTCAAAATGCAAAATGTACGAAAAACAGGATTGACTTCCTTTGGCGGTTTGCAGACACTTAAAAAGAAGCCCAGTTTTGAAAGCACCAAGGACTGAAGTGTCTTATGTAAATGAAATGTGTGATAGAAAGTCTAATCTCTCATATGTGTGTGCGTGTTTTGATGTGCTCACTTGCCTTTCCAAAGTGTCATACTCTCAGGAGAGAAGGCTTCATTTTACGCACAGCATTACGAACGCACCATTGAAGTAGCGCGACTGCAATACAGGGTATCCCAAAAGTCCTTGGCCACAGGTAAAATTAAAATTTACTGTTTTATAATTTTTACGATTTAAAACCTCTTTCAGCTCTAACAACAGATGTCAGCTAAATCAGAAATTGTTTTCCAAATAAAGTGCTGATATCCGTGGTTAGAGCTCGAAACAGTTTCAAATAAGAAAATATAATAAAAGCAACTAATTTAAATGTTTGCCATGGCCAGACATTTAGGCAAGCCTGTACATGCACGTTGTTCCGGTGTGTGGAGCCAGAAAACGTTTCAGATTACAAACTGAGATAGAACAGAAAATTTTCATATTTGCTATGTCAAAAGATTTTTGGTCTACCTTGTATAAGTTCGGAACCGAACACTCAGCGATGATTACTTCTTGTGTGCCGCCATATTCAGCGGCTTGACGTTTTAATGAGGTTTAATATCAGCGCATTATACAGAGTACGATTAGAAATAATATTGGAAGTGCGCTGTTATAGTGTTGACACTGCACTTACTGATGCTGTTTTAAATTGGATTCTAAGTACTTGGATGGATGCTTCACCAATAGGTGGCTCACATGCGTCAAAACTCTCATGTCTGACTCAAACCCACAACGAAAATGTTTTCCGGCTGGATGCTGTTATCTGCGGCGTAAAAATTCAGAGTCGTCTCAGTGAGAGAGAATGCATGTATTTTCAATTACACATATCTACAAGTATTTAATTTGTGGGCGCACGACGTATCTTGATTTATGTCGAAATAGAGAATTTTTGCAACTTGTTCCCATTTTTCCTTTTGAAGAAAAGTTATTCCAGAATGTCCATCGCAATTAATGTGGATGTTACGATAAATTTGGATGTTGTGAATCTGCAAATAACATTTTTACGAGGCACAAATACCATGTGCATTCATTGTATACAGATATGCACTTAATGAATGGTACTCGCAGAACTTCCTTACAATGTCAAACTGAAATTCAATATCGACAAGTCCCTGCCTCACTTGTTCCAGCAGACATTTCGACCCACGTTTTAATAAATTTCGTAAAATGCACTCAACATGATAAGTAAACGTTCTAGAAGAAGAGGCAGCAACACAATTCACAACAGCAAACTGGGAACAGTTTCAACATTTGAACATTAAGAGGCAGCTAAAATACAGGTTTGCGTTGCTCCTGACACATCCCTTGCAGATGGCCAAAAGTTTAGCAATGGAGCGAAAAAGGGTAACAGCACCAGCCAAAAAACCAAAACATTTCGTGTAAAGATGTCTATTCGAAAACTAATGCTGCATTTGATGCCGGCAAATCTTCTCCAGCGACTTTCACAGCCAAACCTGAGTCCGTAAATGGTTTAATAGTTCTGAGTGCCTGATTGTCGCTGAAGATTTTTACGCACGGCGATATTAAAACATGCCGTTGGTCATGATTGGTATTTTGTGAATCCGCAACATGATATGCCGACAAAGACTATCAAAATCACATTTTCGTGATGTCAAGAAATGTCCTAGTCCAACGACTTTTAATAAATAGTTGCATAAATTTCGCGATGACAAAAATGTTAACGGCTAAACGCAGCAGAAATAATCCAGAAAAAGTAGGTTGTATTATCAGTACCCATTGTTGTTATCTACGAAAAATCGCCGATTGTAAGAAACACTCGTGGTCACCCAATGAACGAAATCCCGTCATACTGGATGAGAATGTGCTAATTAATTGCTCAAAATTTTGATTGCACGTGATAAAAATTAACCAGAACTTCATCATGATGTTCAGTCATGAAAAAATGACTGAAACAATTTTTTTTTCATCATGAAAAAATGATCTTTAAACTCATGATCTAAAAGTTCGTCAATGTCAATAAATATTGACCACGTTAATAAAATATCGTGAATATTGATCACCTTTCATGATTGATCACCAATTTCAGGATTTGATCATCTCAATGAAAATGACGTTTCATTTTCAACAAATTCGCGAATTCCGGATGCGTTATTAAAACATAGAATTTCTAACAATTTCGAAATCTATCTGTATTCTAGCGTCGCTATTCAGATAATGTTTTTTTTATCAAAAGCACGGGTTATATGTTCCTCAAAACACCTATTTTTTCCTGAATTAGAAAAAAACACAGCCGGAATATGACCTAACTCAGCCCACGGCGCCCAAATTTACCCAACCCAGACGAGAATTAGACCGTACTCAGTAAACACCCAGCGAATCTCACACAAACCCGAAATATAGAATTCTAATAAAGTCACGCGAACTAATCCATATTTTGAGCGAACATGTCCAGAAAGCCAACCTCACCTGAACTCGGCCGGAATTCGACAGAATTTAATAAACTCTCAGCCAACTTCACATACACGCAGCAACAAGTCTTATCCATTCACCTCGACCAAGCCAGAAATCACCCGTACTCAGATAGATTCGACTGAACGCATCCACAAGTCTTCCGACCTAAGATTACAGATGAATTCCGAATGAGTTCGGTCGAAATTTGTGAGTTTCAGTCGAAACAAGGCTGAATTGGTTTACATTATTGTAGAATTCAGGTGAGATTGGATGATTTCGGTCACATTCCAGCAGAGTTCGGATGAGTTCGACAGAAGTGTGGCTGAATTTGGATGAGTCCGACTAAGCTTTGGTGAGTTTTGATCTTCACATTTGTTCAGCCATTAGGAATTCGCTGTGGCTCCTTGTTGTCTTTCATGCCAGGATAAGTATCAATAAATGTAATCCCATTAAGTCATGCAGGAAGTAGTGAAAGAATATTTTCGTTATCGTATGTTTATGTCCACCAAGACATTTTTCTGGTCACTCTAGTTAAAATGCTTAGTTGACATGTTTTGTTAACTTGTCAGATCAAGTCTAGTTAACATTTTTGAGATACAGTTTGCCAGATCTGCTAGCCATAAATCTGCTGACATGGAGAATGTGATCAAAATCAGGTGACTCTGGATCAAAAATTCGATGAAATTCTTGTCGCTACTAATCCCTATTATAAATCCAATACGATTTGGCTAGTCGATTAATCTCGCAAAAATCAAAAACATTTTTAAATCAAAACCTTCCAAAGTGTTGATCAAAAATTTGAGGATGTTGAAGAACATTCATTAAAAATCAGAAATAATTGTTTTCAGTGTTTGATCTGATAGGCGTGACCAAATAGGCTGGCCAAAAATCTGCTTAAATGGGGAATGTCATCAGAATTAGAATCCTTGTCGTTATTGATCACTGTGAGAAATCCAATGCGATAAGAATTTTGATAGTTGATTAGTCCCATAAAAATCAAAAACATATTTAATGATAATCGTCTAAGGTATTGGTAAAGAAATTTGAGGATATTGATAAACTTTCATTAAACATATTTGATCACAGAGGTTTGACCATTCATGGGTATTGAAGAACGTGATCAGATGAATCAACTAGCCATTATGTAGTCAGATTCGTTTTATCAAATTTGAAGAGATTTTGTTCATCAGTATTGTCGATGTTTACATTTTTGTTTTGTCTTTTGCAGACACGCGAATGCGTCGTCTGCTAAGACAAAATATGCATTCGAGCGAAACGCGTTTCCCTTTTTGAGCGAAAAATTTGTATGTGCCACGTTTTAGAGCGCAATTTCCAACGGAATTTTCTGAAACTTGGAAAATTTCAATTTTTTCAATTGCTGACGGTACCTATGTTTTTTCTTTGCAATCGGTGCAAAATTGTGGGAATTTTATTCTATGCGATTTTTTTACCACTTTAATGTCCTCAACCCTTCTTTTGTAACTACTACCGGGGGAACATAAAAAAAAAACAAAATTTTAGTTTCCCATCCGAATTGGCTGATTTTTCGAGCATAAGTTGAGGGTCAGCTTGCGAGTACTCATACAAAATTTCATCACCCTAGGCCTGCTGGGGCAGATTTGGTAGGCATTTTTCTGATTAAAGACATGGTTACGAAAAGTGGCAAGGGTCCAGAAATCTCAAAATATGACGCTGTCACTCACTTTTACAAAAAAATCTTACACTGTGCAAATTTTTAAATTTGTGGACCAAAAATTGCCAGAGATATTCCTTTCATGGACCAAAAAAATTGCCAGAGATATTCGACCGGAATGGAAATTTCATGCGAAAAGTGGTTTTGCGGAAAACTGTTGTTTGAAACTTGTCATCGAAAAAAGGCAGATGGGGAAAACAGAATAGCAAAATGCGCATCCGGTAATTTCGTCGATGGCTTGAAAATAGCTGACTTTCGAGTAAGAAATGTAAGTAATAAAATAATAATTGAAGGGGATTGAGAGAAAATTGAAGAGATGAAGATGGCTAGATATACCTAGGTACCTATTTCAAAACAACGTTTTTTGACAAAAATTCAAATCCGCATCATACGATCCGCCCCGCGCGCCACCGTTAACTCTTGTTCGTCTTATTCACTTCTGGCACATCCCACACGATATTATTATGTCTATTATTTGGCGTTTTTTTAACTTTTTGGTTCAGAGTTACTGCATTGGAAAGTGAAAAAATCTCTTCGGAATATGGCCATCTTTTGTCATTTCAAAGGTTCGAGAAAACAAATCGAATGGTTTCCATAGCAACGAAAATCGGTAATTTGAAGGAAAACAGAAGCCTCCGAAACTCTCGCGAAAGATCATTTCTTTCAAAGAAAATGCATTTCAAAAGTTGAATATAGGCCACTGTAACAAAAAGGGCACTGCGTTCATAAGGGTTCCATGATCATTTTTAAAATTAATTTCGGACCCTTATCAGCGGATAGAATAGTTCATTGGAAAACCACTTCGGTGTTAATGATTTAGACCGAATGCTGCAATGTTTTCTCTCCTTCATTGTCAGCCAACTGATCTGGAAATTGAGCTTTTCGTACCGAACTTTACATCGAAGTCATTTTCCACCGGATTCTTCTCAGCCGCATGTCAGCATTCAAGAATAAGTCACATGATTTCAAGACGATAATTAAAATCACCGAAGGCGACTAAAAATTCACACCATATAAACAGTTTTGATTGAGTACAAAAGACAAAACGTTACCTTCTCTATAGAAGGTACTCATTTCATACTTGTTGAATTATAAATTTGAACTGAAATAAGGCATGCACAAATTAGGCAGGAATATGGGAAACAGCAAAAACTTCGTCTACGTCCATGACCTACGTGTAAGAAAAATTCAGATTTTTACGCTGTGGCTTCTTTTCGGCAAGTGCTGGTAGAACTAATACTTCACGTCTTTTCGAGTGGTGAACATGGCAGTCCGTTATAATAAATCCTGTTGGGAACATGTCAGTTGCAAATGTGGTCATGGAACAAGCCTAACTCAATCAGCAATGCAGAATATCACGAAAAGGCTCTCCAGATTAATTGAAGCACAACGTTCCACGCTGCCTACATTATCGTAGTGAATCATATCCTCCCACATTGATTTTTTCTTTGTTGCTTTAGTTTTAGTGTTGACAGTGCACTTACTGATGCTGTTTTAAATGTAATTCTAAGTATGGATGCACCACCTGTCGGTGGCTCCCATGCCTCAAAACTCTCATGTCAGACCCAAACGAAAAACGATAAATTTCTGCAGGTGGATGCTATTATCTGCCTCGTCGAAATTCAGAATCGTCTCAGTGAGAGAGAATGCTTTTTCAATTCCACATACATACAAGTATTCAATATTCTTGGCTTACGAGGTATCTTGATTGACATCGAAGTACAGTTACTTTTTGCTACGGGTTCCCAGTTTTCCTGGGGAAGAAACGCTACATCGAAATCATTAGTTGAATTTGTCGTCCAGAATATCCATCGCAATTATTGTGGATGTTACGATAAGCGTGGATGTTGTGAATGTCACGCAAATAACAAAACTATAACGAGACACAAATATTTGTGTATTTGTATTCATAGAAGACATACGTTTATGCACTTAATGAATTGTTCTTGAAGAATTTCCGTACAATGTCAACATGATATTCAATATCGACAAGTTCCTGCCACATTTATTCTCGCAGAAAGTTCGACTCAAGTTCTAATTAAATTTCGTAACACTCAACATGATCAGCAAACGTTCTGAAAGAAGCGGCAGCAACGCAATTCACAACTGCAGAGATGCAAACTGGGAACAGCTTCAACATCCGAAGGTTATCAAGATGCGGCTAAAATACAAGTTTCTGTTGCTCCTGACACATCCCTTGTAGAGGGCCAAAATTTAAGCAATGGAGCGAAACCGGGTAACAGCACCAGCCAACAAACCAAAACATTTCTTGTAAAGATGTCTTGCATTGGGTGCCGGAAAATCTTCTCCAGCGAATTTCACAGCCAAACTGTAATCTGTAAATGTAATCCGCCGTAACTGGCTTTGTAGTGTAAATGTAATCCGTAATGTAATCCGTAAATGGCTTTATAGTTCTGAGTGCCTGATTGTCGCTGAAGATTTTTATGCACGGGGATTTTAAATTAGCCGTTGGTATGGTTGTTACTTTATGAATCCGCAATCTGATATACCGACAAAGACTATCAAAGTCCCATTTTCGAAATGTCAAAAAAAAAAACGATTAATCCAACGGCGATTTAATAAATATTTGCCTGAATTTAGCATTGACAAAAATGTCGATGACAGCATTCTTGTCATGCTGGATAAGAATGTGATAATTAATTGATGAAAATTTTGATCATATGCTGATAGAAAATTAACCGGACCGTCATCATAATGAAAACAATTCTTTCCAACGCATGATCTAAAAGTTCATCAATGTCTATTAATATTTACCACGTTAATAAAATATGGTCAATATTGATCACCTTTCGTATTCAGATAAATTTTCTATCAGATGAATTTTGATACTTCATCATATTTGTACAGCCATTTGGATTTTTCTGGGCTCCTGGTTGCCTTTTATGCTGGGATATGTACCACTTAATTTAATCCCATGAAGTCATGCAGGAAGTAGCGAATGAACATTTATCGTAGACTTATGTCAGCAAGACATTTTTCTGGTCACTCTAGTTGACATGCCGACAGTTAACATGTCTTGTTAACTTGTCTAGAACAAGTCTAGTTAACTTTATTTTTTGATGTAGATTGTAAACTCTGCTGGCCAAAATTGTGATGGCATGTTGAATGTCATCAAAACTAGGTCACTGTGGATGAAGATTTCGATGAAATCCTTGTAGTTATTGATCACTGTTATAAATCCAATGCGATAAGAATTTGGCTGGTCGATTTATCTCATAAAAATCAACAACATTTTTAAGGATAACCGTCTAAAGTATTGATCAAACATTTGAGGATATTGATGAACTTTCATAAAACATCTGCAATTGTTTTCAGTATTTGATCACGGAGGCTTGACCAAATATTCATTGTTATTGAAGACCGTGATTAGATTAATTGACTTGCCTATATCTTATCAGATTTTTTTTCATCAAATTTGAAGACATTTTGTCCAGCAGTCTGTGTTGTCGATGTTTACACTTTCAAGTGATAAATGAGCTGAAATAAGGCCTGCACAAATTAGGCTGCAATACGGGAAACAGTAAATAATTCGTCTACTTGCACGAACGATGCGAAAACAAGAAAGGTCTCAAACTTTTTACGCGGCGGCTCCTTCTGGGCAAGAGAGGTGCTGGTAGAGCGAACACATTGCGTCTGTTCGTGTGGTGAACATGGCCGTTCGCCTTTATAAATCCTGTTGAAGCTAACACTTCCATTGCAAATGCAATCATTGAACAGGACCATCCAAATCCAACAATGCAAAATATCAGGAAAAGGCTCCCCAGTTGTATTGAAGCGTTGTATTCCTCGCTGCCAAAAACATCGAATTTAATCATTTCCTCCCATATTGATAAATTCTTTGTTGCTGCTTCATGAACACCAAGTCCAACCGAATGAAAACGGTAAATCCAAGTGTTCAAAAGCGTGATGAATCTGGATCCGAGTGGCAGGCTAAAAACAGCAATTCCAACCAATAGGTTTCTCCTTGAGATGTGAAGTTTCTCCAGAATAATTCGTCGTTGTGCCAATCGTTCTTGAGCAGACTTGTACCCAACAACCATGGCATCATCGGCAGTCTCAATACAGGCGAAGTTACCTTCCAAGGCTTTAAGGTAGCACAGCTTTTTCCCAGTTTGGCTATGTCTACTCTTCCGGTCTGTTGCATTACCATCTCCTTTTTCATTGTGAACATATGCGTTTTCATTTCGTCCATCTTTACTGGATCGACCAACTACTCCGGCATCTCCTTTCGACAGGCATCCTTTTCCAACCCTGGTGGCGGCATAAGTGACGTCCATATTCGGGCCGGTATTTTCCAGTAAAAAGCTATATTCCTTGACTCCTCCGGCATCAACAACAATTTCGCTTAACATCATCTGGGATGGACCACTGAAAGCCCAAGTCATCTGATCTCGTGAGCGATAGACGTCCATAAGACCATCAACGACTTTATCAATGACCGGATGCACCATGAATGACATCAGGGCACCTCTATAAGACACTATCAGAACAAAGGCGAAGAACATAAACGGTGCCGAAGTAAACTTTCCAAGTGGGAAAGGATAGGGGGAAGTGGACCGAATGTTGTTTGGGCAGAATGAATTTTAGGCCGAATGGACTTTAGTCCGAACGGCGTCTGGTCCGAATGGGTTTTGGTCCGAATGGCTTTTGGTCCGAATTGACTTTTGATCGAATGAACTTTGGTCCGAACGATGTTTGCTCCGAATGGGTTTTAGTCCGAATTGTTTTTAGTTCGAATGGTTTTCAGTTCGAACGCTTTTTAGTTCGAATGGTTTTTAGTTCGAATGGTTCGAAGTTCGAATGCTTTTTAGTCAGAATTGTTTTTAGTTCGAATGGTTTTTAGTTCAAATGTTTTTTGGTTCGAATTGCTTTTGGTTCGAATGTATTTTCGCCCGAACGAGTTTTGCACCGAATTGGTTTTTGTTCGAGTGGCGTTTGGATCGAATGTCGTTTGCATCGAATGTGAATAAGAACGAAAAATTTCCGAAAAGTCTGGCTTTTGCGCTGAGGTTGTTATGTTGGTTTAATCCTAAACATCAGCTTTAACATTGCATAAAAGGGGTCGGGATATTTGTTGGGGATGACATTTAAACGCCAAAAATTGTCTAACTTATCGAACACACAACCTAACCTAACCTAACCTAACCTAACCTTACCTAACCCGTTCTATAACCTATACCCAGATAAAACAAACAAGTGAGGCGGTTGCAAAATGTGGAATTGTTCAGATTCAAAACAAACTATCTCCATCTGCGAAGTCTTGTGCGGAAAAATTCAGAATCTGCCAAAGTTTAACGTCAACAGCCGAGGAGAATGGACAGTGGGTCGAACTGAAGTTTGTTCGAATGCCACTTGGACAGAAACCAAATTACTTCGAATCGTATCTGGATCGAATGTGCATTAGACCGAATGTGCATTAGTTCGAATGGCGATTAGTCCTAATGCGTTTTACTCCGAGTGGTTTTTAGATCGAATGACTATTCGATCGAATGATTTTTAGGTCGAATTGCATTTGGATAGAATCTCGTTTTGTCAGAATGTACTTTACTCCGAACGGCGAATAGACCGAATGCGCATTGGTCCGAACGGTTTTTAGATCGAATGGTTTTTAGATCGAATGGTTTTTAGATCGAAGTATTTTTAGTTCGAGTGCATTTTAGTTCGAATGGTGATTGGATCGAATTTTCGGTCTAAAAACCATTCAATCTAAAGTACATTCTGTCCAGGTGCGTTCCCCCGTGGGAAATATGGAGATTTCATGTCTTTTATGTCTTGCATGAATATGCATCTTATCACAAATCCTAGCAACCGGCCCAAGGCAACCTTGGTTTTCCAAGAAGAATGGTGCCTGATTTCCGGTGCAAGTGCTGCTGGAAGCACCAGCAACATAACTGAACATAAAAGAAGCAACCATGTGATTAGAGTGAATGGCATTACCAACACATCAGTTGGCACCTCAGGTTTGGGCTCCTTTGTTTCTGTCACAATCCTAATAAAATCCATGGGTGCAGATATTCTTTTCACAATAAGTGGTCGGAAGTTTGATATTTCGGCGAACGTTACATCGAGTGTTCCTTTCTGAAAAAGGTCAGATGGCTGTGGTCTGTTTTTCACTCCAGTTGTTTGGCTTGTCAGAGGTGGCGCACCAGTGGTAACAGACTCTCGCTGATTTTGAATTTTAGTTACACCAGGCCTGTTTGAATTGACCGTTCCGTTTTTGCAATCATTATTTTTCTCTCTGGACTTTGTCCTCGGACCATGGCGTACCTCAATCTTGAAGTCCAACCTTTTTGACATTTCGTGGAGAACGGTCTGAAATTCTGCAAATCTAGATCCTGGCTGTAAGTGATGATTTTCTGAGTAGTTGTTCAATCCTCGTACCCGCAGGATTTTTCCTTTCCAGAATGCTGCATTAATCTGCAGGGTTCGAACACATCCGGTATTGAATTTCGCCCCATTCGATTGATTGGATATCGTGTAAACCTTGATTAGAGAAAGTTTGATAACTAGAGGACGATTTGGCTGTCTGAAACAGTGGACGTCGGAGATAAAAGAGACACTTGAACGTTGGTTGTCGATATTGATGAAGGCCCTGTATGCCCACCTTTCTGCGTAAAATGTACAGAGTTGTTGTTTTGCGTCATCCGTGCTCACATTCTCCCCGTAAAAAATGAGGCTGTCAGCAATGTTCCCCAATCTGTAAAAACGAGTGGAGATTATTTGCAATGTAATTCTATTGAGGTTTTCGATTGGAACAAAAACACAAACGCCTCTTCTGGGATCAAGGAACGAGCTTTGCGAAAAGAGGTCTGGGAGGATACGTGGTATCCATGGAATCCTTTCCTGGAGGGTTCCTGGTTCAAAATTTCCATCTATAAGGATAACCGGTCTGATATTTTGGAAATGACTCACATCGGCAAGAGATTTGTCGTTTTTCCCAGCCACGAAGGCCAGTGAACAGTTGATGAAATAGTTCTTGATGATATCATTAATAACGTTCTTCAACAGTGATGCTCCATTCACATTGTAAACAGTGTTTATATCGTTAAAATCAACGTTAATATCACTGTTGTAATTTTGACCGAAGATCAGTACTCTACCATGGGCGTTTATGGGGCCAAGTAAATTGAAAATTAGACACAATGCTGCCATCATATCTTATGTTTTTATTCGATATCGGGGTCTTTCAACTTCATTTGCCGGTTAGAAGTATTTCGCCTTTGAACTTTAAGGGATGCTGGATTTTTATGTTCCTGCCAACATATAGGATTCTTCCAAGGTAGGGTTACGTCATGATACCATGCTCATTGTCTCTGCTGACAATCGTCATTTTCTCTTATCGCATGATATCGGTTGGCACCATACACGGTCCAAATCACGAGTATCGTCATCCGATAACGAAACATTGACTATGAAGTCAGCTGTGTGATATCTATCAAACTTCACTTGGTCGAGTTCGATTTCTTTCGTTCACAACTTTTCAGAGATATGTCGAATGAGGCTAACTGCCCATATTAGATGTTATAATACAAATGAGAGTACGTTGGTGTGTGAGTTCACGGAAGGTGTAATCCATGGACGAGTTTCCATTACCGACATAATCCTTCGGATTGAGTGCTCGTCCAGTACACCTGATCAATAATTATGACTTATCATTTTGATTCGAAACGGTCTCCGGCTTCACTGAAGCATGCGAACATTATGTTCATGGCTGACCACGTGATACATCGTTTAGCGTTAGCATTTTCAGCAATGCAAGCCTATTTTGGATGACTACACGCAACCAACGCAGTGGTTTAAATATCTCCGCCTCCAACTCTAAGTTCAATGGATTGGAAAGGGCTAAACCTCCATGTCATTTAGAATCCGCTCCAGCATGAGTATGCAGCGATAGAATTATAGCTGGATAGTTTCCTATTTTACTTCCACAAAATCGACTGGATCCGATAATATCGTATTTGTAGTTCTGCTGTTTGAAAGGTTTATTGCATATCAAACCCAATGTTGTATATCAGACTGCAAATCTATCACACCATTTTAAGAACATCACATCTGGAGAAACTTTCTCGAATAAAAACCAATGCCAAATATTTCTAAACAATCCCGTGCAGGTGATTACTTTGTAATCACTTCCACAAAGCATTTCGCAACGCATTGTCGTTATTTTTCCAGAATATGAGAAGAGAAAGGTTCAACTAAAATTTGGTCTACAATGGATTCCAATCGTGCCAATCAACGTAACAACACAAAAGTGCGAGAGCGCTCGCATATGGCCTTAAACGGTGACAGCCGTCAGAAATAATTTTCGTAGAAAATTTTAACAGACGTGCATGTCAACGTATTCAGTGCTGCTTGTGACAATGTTTGGATTTGTATGCCCTTGTCCTAAATTCTCTACGATTGCAGAATGCCAAGTGATTCGAGTACAGCATGGGTCGAAACGACCTTTCTTCAGATCTGTAAGTTTCCACTACAAAAGCTTTAAATCAATATCCAGAAATACAGGAAATTCAAAAATCCAGAAGCTCAGAAGTCTGAATGGAAAATGGTTCTTGCGTCACTTTCTTTTCACCTATTGCAACAGTTCAGCAATCTATTGGTGGCTAACGTGAATGGGAAAAACCGTAATGCATCAACTGGCTTTGCGCAGTCTTTTTCCCCGGCCTAAGTGGCAAAAAGCCGCCACTGCATTAGCTTCATTTAATATTCAGTCAGTTGACGTTAAATATATGTGTCGTGGTTATTACAATCAGACGGTTTACAATTCGCTGTCTATAATTCTCATGTAATGTACAAAAATGTCAAACGAATAGCAAATTCCTCACATTTAATTATTTAAACAAAAAATACATTGTTACAATCGGCATTTTACACGGGAAACTTTAAGTTGGACATCTTGGCTCTTTGAAGATGGTCTGTATTTGATAGCATTGTTTAACAAAATCTGTAAAGCTATTCACTTGATTTATTATTCTGAAGGTAGAATAACAATGTTGGAGTTACCTAGAATTTTCTGGCCTGAAAACTGTTGTTGTGCCTGCTGAGAGCAGATACATTCACTTTACATTTTATTCGTACATTTTAAATTCATTTTACATTCACTTGAAACGAGAGCAGACACTTTAATAGTTTAATAACGTTTTATCTGGATTTCATTTTCCAACAGCATAGAAATAAAACACGCTTGACCTTCGATCAAACGAGCAGAGGGATATTCCTGATACTGATGGATGAAGGCTTGGGGGTTTGTAAATCAGAGTCTTAATAAAGATGGTGCTATTAGGCATTAAAATTGTGTTTGATGGATTGGCGTGGGGATGAGAACCATCTCAAAAGAAGATGTAAGAAAAGCATAAGGCTACGTATACCAGAAGACATATACCACAAGTCATATACATATATACGAAAGGAGACAACGTCAGACACCAGAAAACTTATACCAGAATACTTATTTCAGAATGAGACGCACAGATACGCATACCATAATAAGGTAGTGCTTCGTTGTTATGTCCCAATGCACTGCACATCAAAAATCTACCGATCTGGCATGTCTTCAGCTTATCATGACTTATTCCATTCGCGCATCTGGTGCCCTTTATCAGAATCACGTGGTTCTCATGTCATATATATCACTGTCCGTCACACAGTTATACTGCTTGGAGTTTTCATACGTGGGACCCGTTTTGAACCAGCATTATTTTGCTGTTGGGAATCCCTTCGCTTGTTGGAAATACATATGGGAATTTTCAAATAGCTTTTGTCCTTCTTTCAAATTTTGAGTGTTTAATCCATACCTAATGTTAAAATTTATTACTTTTACTCTCTCGTGATTTGTTTAATTGTTGTTATTTGGAAATTTGATATTTAAATAAAATAAAGCATCTTCATCTTCTACTTCTTGTTTTTGAATGTGGAGCAATGAAACGTAAAATAAAATAAAAATCTAATTCAATCACGTTGACATATAGCGTCATTAGCACAACTAACACATGTGAACATGCATATCCTGTTTTCCTGCTGTTCGTCTGCGTTTAATGTCTGGAAAATATGATCTAAAATAGACAATAGCGACAGAAATGTTTGATTAGTTTCTAATCATTATACCTTTTAAATCGACTTCTACTTTTATGCATTCTCATTACTGTATTCTCGCATTTTTTCAATTGTGGTCATGCGTTCGACTCCGAATCTCATGAAATGTCCCCTTTTCAGTTCTGGCGAACTGCTGAACTTGAGCCATGCGTTATGACTCTTGTTCTGCTGCAGCGCCTCTTTTTTAGCTCTGGCCAAGTGTTCATATGTCTCCAGGACCACAGCAACAGCATTGATGTTGCTCCTCTTTTGTTTTTAGTCTCAAATTCGAAAACTGTTTCAATGGAACGTACCTCACTGCAGTTCCTTTTTTCCGTCGCATGCATTTGTTGTTGTTCAGATGAAAAGCTTCTGTAATCGTCCTGCACAGATTTTGTATTTCGTTGTTTCACTGGAAATCTGTCAAGGGCCAAACACCATTCGCAATTTCGGAGCGCAATGGACAAAGTCTAAATCGGTGATCGGGTATGGAGATGAAGGGGCAAGTTCTAGCAAGTGAATCAACTTAGAGCGTGAGAAAATACATGTACAAGCCACTCCATCGATTACTTAAGTGTACTAAACAGAGAGTGAGAAAATACTTGTACAAGCCACTCCATCGATTACTTAAGTGAAAAGACAGAGAATGAGAAAATACTTGTACAAGCCACTCCATCGATTACTTAAGTGTATAAACAGAGCGTGAGAAAATACTTGTACAGGCCACTCCATCGATTACTTAAGTGTATAAACAGATCGTGAGATAATACATGTACAAGCCACTCCATCGATTACTTAAGTGTATAAACAGAGCGTGAGAAAATGCATGTACAAGCCACTCCATCGATTACTTAAGTGTATAAACAGAGCGTGAGAAAATACTTATACAAGCCACTCCATAGATTACTTAAGTGTATAAACAGAGCGTGAGAAAATACTTGTACAAGCCTCTCCATCGATTACTTACTTGTATAAACAGAGCGTGAGAAAATACTTGTACAAGCCTCTCCATCGATTACTTTAGTGCTTTAACAGTCACCGGTTCCTAATAAATTATGGGAAGAGCAGAATTCAACATTTCGTTTTTTTTACAGAAATTGGGAAAAATACAAAAGCCTCAGGATTTGTAAAGATCTTGTATTTTGACGCTGAAAAGAAAGCTGTTAAACGTGCTCTGAGTATGTGTCACTCATCCTTTGTTTGTCTCTCACTTCGATCAATTCGGATTAAAATAATAACAACATGTAAAAAACTGTGTCCGGTGACTTTTTTAAACTGCGCATGTCAAAAATTGTGTCAAAATTATTTTTAAAAAAGAGAAATGTGATAGCACTGGTCAAGAGGACAGAATGCTAGTGATGATAATGATGATAATGATTTTTGTCGAAAATTGTCCACGTCGTGCTCGTGCATAATTATTTAGGCATTCTAGTTCTTGATCATTTTCGAACGTCATTGTTTCCCATTGAAAAATGACTTGGCATTTCCAGATGGTTGAGACATTCAGGGCCTAGTTATAAATGCGCCATATTAACAATACAAACCGTCTTGCTCAGCTGCATTGTGAGCGTTGCGAATGTGCTCGTAAATGCTTTTACGAGTCCGATTCATTCGATTCCAGTAGTTTTCCTTGCCTCTATATTTCACATTTTATTTTCATTAACTTGTGTTTGGTTATTCAAATGAACATGAAGGTGAGTTTTACTCAAATATTTCTTTCGTTTTAAACTTCGTGGCTTCGAGAAGTTGCGTCCGTTCCTGTGATTTTGTTTTTTTTTTCTTTAGAAGGTGATTTTTGAATGTGAAATTCGCACCATTGAAAAATGTCTTTTTTTGGAAAAACTGGTTATTCAAATGAACATGAAGGTGAGTTTTACCCAAATATTTCTTTCGTTTTAAACTTCGTGGCTTCGAGAAGTTGCGTCCGTTCCTGTAATTTTGTTTTTTCTTTAGAAAGTGATTTTTGAATGTGAAATTCGCACCATTGAAAAATGTCTTTTTTGGAAAAACTGGATAAATGCAAAATGTTTGGCTCATTTGGCTCTACCAGCGAATTTTGTTGTTTTGACGGTTGCGCGAACACCATCACGATAATATGCAATCGGCATTCATGCCGTTGTTATGATAGTACCAAGAAATTCTCGGGGAGAATTTAAATTTGCCAGAAAATATGCAACCCCCCTGATTATTTGCCAAAATGAGCCGTCAAATTCTCAATCCCGCCGACAAATTTACAATCCCCTGGAAAATCGATCGTCTCCGATCTCAAACTAACCAGACTATTTGCTGCAAATATTTACAATCCCCCCTGCGAATTTGTCGAGAATCCTCAATCTATCCTAACTATTTTCTTGACAAATTTAAAATCCACCCTGAGAATGTTTGGGATTATTTATTTATTTATTTGTCGTGATGGATTATCGAGTTGTTCGAAAGGACACAGAGCTCGTTGATAGGCGTGAACATGTGACACCAGTTCTGGTTCGTATAAAAGACAGAGTCGGAATTGAAATCTGACTAAGTGCATAGGCTTGCAGGATGAAAATTGTCAGGAGCGAGATCACTGAAATATGAAAATGACTCACTTGGGCAGCCATATTTTGCTGGACCAACCTCTTTCTCAATATCTAAGTGTGTTTCAATACCCATAAATCTTGAAAAAAAATCTGCGCCTGTTTATTGAGCAGGGGCATTTTGAGAAAAATGTACAATCCAAGATTTTTGCCGCAATCTGCTAAGTTACGTAACGAATTGTTGACGTCAGTTTGCCTTGGTAAGAACTGAAGCGACCAAAACCCAACAGGACGCAATATCCTTTCAAAATGTGCCATGATGCCATGAGAACACTCCTCGGGGTTATGTATTGAACACAGATGAATTCTTCCTCTGAAAAATTCGTGATGCATACAGGTATGCTTCGAAAATCACCCCAGTTGGGAACTAAATCTCCCTATCACCTTTTTGGTTTTAGCGGGATGTGCATCCATTTTTTGTATCATCTGCATTAAAAGATCTCCTTGCTGTCATAACGGCTCTGAAGCCAAAGCGTACCTTGCGATACACAGAGCGGCATCACTCCAGATGTGCTAATCGTCAAACCCCACTTCAAGGATTTGGAAATCTGGCTTTACCAGATGGCGTAAAGACCACAGCAGATGTTCCTGATCCTCGAATACGTGCGGTTGGCAATTAGCCATCTCATGTGTTACTTAGGTACATGTGTTACTTAGGGATATCGGCAAATCTATAATTTACTTTTCAGCTGTGGCAATCAGAACTGACAACTCAGTCTTCACTACTTTCGTCATGAAAAGAATGTCAATCGAGCTACCAATATTCATCCTTGGGTGCATCATGACGCTGCTGGTCTTAGTTGGTAACATCCGATCTTGCGATTGCATGGACTTGAGGAATCAGGATGAGAGGAGTGTAGATTATGTTGACAATGTGCCGATAAATGCGGGGAAAGATGGGAATTTTGGCATGTCAAGTAAAACCCTTTCTTCGTATTTTGATAACAGCAGTGGTGTAGGATACACTGAAGTTGAAACGCTTGCACTAAATTCAACAACCAGTGCTACTTCTTCAGCAGTGGTCATCAACGGTTCCAAGTCAAGGTCCGATGAAAGGGATGGCAGTGACGTTGCCGAGAGTCCGAAGACTCTGGACAGCAACACATCTTCATCAGTCGATGAAAATGATCAGGGTAGTATTTCCAAAGGAGAGACTGTTGGGGATAATATCCAGGCTTTGCAATCTTCAGACGGGGGAACGTCAGTTTCGAAGGTTGAAATCGGTGATGGTAATGGCACTACTGATGATACATCAAATGTGTATGATAACGAGAGTTTGTTGACTCCATACGGAATCGATGTTACATACAGCACTTCCAGTTCAAACCCTAGTCGGCGCGACACCAAAATTGCGGACTTTCCAAATGTCATCACACCTTCAAATGTAGCCTCCACAGATTTTGTCGGAATGGCCGGTATGACACCAAACAGCGGCAAGACGGTCGATGATTTGGGAGTTCAAAATGGCAGTAATTCTTCACCAGTTGATAGTGATGATGCACAGAGTACTCGTATTTCTGGCGACATTGTACCAGTGGATTTTATTGGGAGTTCCAATGGCAGCACGTCTGACGAACGAAATTCATCGGCTTTCAATATCTGTGGAACAGATGTCACATCTGCTGGATCACCAAATCCGGATAATATCGACAGTTTGATAACTCAAAATGACAGCACAACTCCGTCCGCTGAAATCGTCGATAATAGGGAGAGCCTCCCAGGCGAAGCCGACGACTTCGCTGGTTTCAATTTCCCAAATGACAACGCAACTTCGGCCTATGACAACACATATAAATCCAGTGACAACACAAGTTCGTCCAATCACAACACAACTCCGTTCAATGACAACACAACTCCGTCAAATGACAACACAACGGCGTCCAATGACAACCCGACTTCGTCTAATGACAACTCAACTTCGTCCAATGACAACACAACTTCGTCCAATGACAACACAACTTCGTCAAATGACAACACAATTTCGTCCAATGACAACAAAACTCCGCCCAGTGGCAGCACAACAGCGTCCAATGACAACACAACTTCGTCCAATGAAAACACAACTTCGTCCAATGACAACACATCTTTGTCAATTGGCGACACAACTTCGTCAAATGACAACAAAACTTCGTCCAATGACAACACAACTTCGAACAATGACAATACGACTTCGTCCAATGACAACACAACTTCGTCCACTGTTGACAACAGTGATGTTGGCAGTATAATCAGAGGAGCAACAAATGTGTACACTGTCGGGGGTTCTGCAACCCAAAATAACAGATCGTCATCGACTGATGTTGCCAATGAATCGGAAAAAGTTTCCGATGGTGCGTTCAGCGAGGAAGGTGAGGATGGCTACGAACATGATCAAGACTTTGGGCCAGAATACGACTCGGATGATGAACTTGAGTGCGAAGATTATCGAAATTGTGACGATTATGCTGGATCAGATTCTGATGCTGATGACACAGAAACGGAGGACGATTCCTATTGCGATGATGGCGAGGGGTCAAAGTCGGCTGATGGTGCACTCTGTGGAGGAGATATTGAATGTGGACCTGGTTCAGACGGCGATGGCGCAGAAATGGAGGCCGACTACTGCAGCGAAAATTGTGAGGAAGTAGAGTCTGGTGTAGGTAATGTCAACGACGAAAGCACTGAATGTGAACCCGATTCAGACTGTGGTGATTGCAGTTGCGCTGATTGTGAGCAATACGAGTATGGTGACGGTTCAACACGTGGAGAGAGTATTGACTGTGGACCTGATGCAGATTGTGATGATTCAGAATCCGTGGATCATTCAGAATATGGTGGGGACTCTGAGACGGAAGATGAGGAAGAAATCACAGTTGATGATTATTCTGAATATCATGATACCGTGGCTGATTTTGAAAATGGAACCGGTAAAATGCCAACGATTAATGGTGCTATATCAGATAAGAGCTCCGATTTCATCTATAATGGCGATAAACTGAGTGACATGGGTCAGTACGACGTTTTAGGTATGGACGTTGATGGAACGTCAGTCAGTCCCGGTGTAAAATCCGTTCTTGAAGACCATCAAAAACAGGATGAGCTGACGTTGGAAGAAAATGCAATTAGTTCAACCGAGGATAATGATTCCGGACGAATGATCGGAGAAGTCGACGGTGGAGAAATCGATTCAGCTGTAACTCTGAAGGAAGAGAACAGAGATTTCAACAAAGACAATGGAAATGGAGGCATCCAAGAGAGTGTGGAAGAACCAACAGGAGTGGTCAAGAGTGAAGCTCAACAAGGAAGTGATGATGGAGCTATGGAGATGTCAGCAGTCAAGAAAAATCGCTCAACCGTGTCACTGGGTTTTGTCGAAGCCGTCAAAGATGCGTACAATTCTTCCAACGGTTGGCTTTCAACTTTAAAATCCATGGGCGGGATATTCGTCAATTACGGGCTGAATTTTATGGAGAAGAGTGGCTTTTTTGGTAAGAAAGGAAAGAAGATTTTCGGCGCTATGAGAAAGGCTTCTGAGAGCAAAGTTGGACAGACGGTGTTGGGAGAGATGGGAGTCGGGCAGATCCACGAAGATGCATCCAAAAAGGTTGGAGCACCAAAGAGAAAGAGACAACGACGGAGGAAAAGGAACAAAAGCACGGGTGGCAAAAGACCGAATAAGAATGCAAGCGGTAAAAGACCGAGAGTCCGAAATGCGGGTCGGAGGAAAGGAGCTAATGATAAGGGAGTCGTGAGGAATGGGAAAGGTCAAAAGGGTAGCAATGCGAACAGAGAATTGAACGACAATTCCGGCAATTCCGGATCGAGGCGGCAAAGAAAAAGGAATGAGTCCGATGAAGGCAGGACGGGAGCCAATGAACAACCAGGAGGGGCACCCCAAGAGGAAGATGACCTCCGTAAACAAGAAGAGCAGACTGATGTAGGATCTGGCGTTCAATATCAGACAACAATTCAGAACCTCCTTGAAAAGGGAAATAATTTTCAGGAAGAAGGATTGGGCGTCCAATTCCAGGGAACAATTCAGTCACTTCTGGATAAAGGGGACGAGGTAAACGGAAATGTCAACGAAGGAGGAGATTGACACAGCTTTGGAGCAAACTTCACCGGTAATGGAGTAATGGATGTGCATCTGTGCTAACCGCGTAAGTCATGACTTCAGTCCACAAAAGATGTATAAATCCTGTGCTGACCATTTTAATAGAGTTGTGCATTATTGGGCTCATCACCTCCTTACGTCAGTCCAGACTATTATTTTTCGCCAACGTTTTGGTCCGTGAATTCATATTGGGCATCGCACATTTTAAGTTAACCTATCTACAATATGTGGTTGCCACTCGTTCTGCCACCCACACCACCGACTTGCAGCCACGTAGTATCGTCTCAAAACATAGTCTATATCCGGATGCAAGGCATTTCCACATATTCTGAATAGAGACAAAAAAGCTCCCCGCAAAACAGTATCATCGAAGAGAAACCCCGCGTGAAAACCAGATATGATATTTTGAAGAGGCACGGGAACGACTGCCCATGACGAGAAATAGCCCCCGCAGCTCACTTAACCCTGGCATTTGCATTTAGTTTAATGCCCTTGTTGGATATTATGCGACCTTTGCAGCCCGAATATTGCACTGAAAATGAACACCAAATTTCAAATTTAATCAACCCCCGGACGCATTTTTACAAACCCTGCCGCGACAGACATTGCGGTATTAAAACACTACTGGATGAAAACGGTTGCCCCTTAGAATCGTCAGTTGGGAAGGCGAATGCTCTTGTCCGCGCCTTCGGTGGTAATTTCTGTCCAAACGACACTCCATCGACCGTGGACAGCTTGAAACCAAAAATTTTGGCAACTGCCGCTTGCGAGGTTGGATGGTCGGTGGAGGGTATTATTACTAAGTTTTTTAATGTTTTTAAAATAATTCGTTGTGTAAAAGGTTTATGTGCAAGGAAAGCAGTGGGTCCTGATATTATTCCGATGGTTCTCTTTAAAAAATTGAACCTTTCTATTGCTGCATATTTAGAGCTCCTCTTCGGAGAGATACTTCGCTCCGGTAATTTTCCTGATCAATGGAGGGAGGTTACTATTGTTCCAGTTCCAAAGAAAGGCTCTGGCTCAAATCCATTGAATTATAGACCTATTTCTCTCATTTCCAGTGCCTCAAAGATTTTTGAAAAACTGCTATGCTGCGCACTTTCTGAGTTCGCTGCTAAAAAAGGAATTATTCATCCCCTCCAGCATGGGTTTCAGAACAAAAAGTCCTGTGAAACTCAGCTAATTGGGTTTGTTCATGAGATCTCGCTAAGTCTAGAGAGGAGAGAACAGGTGGATGCAGTTTTCATTGACTTTGAGAAGGCCTTTGACAAGGTCAACCATCAGCTACTGTTGGGGAAGCTTTCAGCAGCCAATTTTCCAGTTCCTTTGATCTCGCTCTTGGAATCATATTTGTCCAACAGAAGGGCCTTTGTTTCGGTGGGTGGGTGCTTGTCTGAGGAAGCGCTGTTTTTATCCTCAGGAGTTCCACAAGGAAGTTCACTCGGGCCACTGCTTTTCTTATTTTATATCAATGATATTTTGAATGATCTGTGCTGTACTGCCAGGCTTTTTGCAGATGATCTAGTTATTTATTGTCCTTATGTTAGTCCTGAGTCCCAAGACATTTTGCAGTCTGACCTTATTAAAATTCAGACCTGGTGCCAAAAGTGGAAGATGAAAATAAATGTCGGGAAGTGTGCTTCAATGACCTTCCTCAGATCCATCAGGCCTGGCATTCAGATGCCGAAACGAACTTATTCGTTGAGTGGGACACTTATATGCAATGTGTCCTCTTTCAAATATTTGGGTGTGACACTGATGAACACTTTGAACTGGAGCGAGCATATCAGCATAGTTGTCAACAAAGCCAAAGCCGCCTTGGGAGCTATCCGGCGCAATCTGTCTCATACGGAGAAGGGTATCAAGCTAATGGCCTACAAAGCGTATGTTCTGCCCATTCTGGAATATGCGTGCTGTGCCTGGGATCCGTTTCTTGTGAGTCACATTGACGCTCTCGAAAGGGTGCAGAGAAGTGCGGCACGGTTTATCATGAATGACTACGGCTACACATCCAGTGTAACGGCTATGCTTAGTGAGCTTGAGCTCTCGCCTCTGTCTCAGAGAAGGTCGGACAGACGCCTTTACACTTTGAAAAAAATTCTTGAGGGTTCCCTGCTCATCCCTCTTCCGGGTGAAATTCGAGCGAGCCAGTTCAATAGTAGCCGCTCGCATACCAACAAATTTCTTGTTCCCACTGTAAAGCTTAACACACACTTTCATTCTTTTTTTCCAAAAACCCTTCGGGAATGGAATTCTCTCCCCAAGGATTCTCACATAATTAGAGATTCTCCTGCTCCTTCAGTTAACTTCATATCTAACTCGGATTTATTTGATCACATTCCATGATGTGTTTTCTCTTTATTGTCTCATTGTCGTTTTGTTGCCCTGCTAATTTGTTTTCATATTCCTTGACTGTTAATACGATTGTATATTTGCATTTACATGGCAAGCTAAATTCCAAATACAATACAATACAATACAATACTTCAGATGGCAGAGAGCATTTTCTGGAAGAATGCTCGATTGGGATCCTGTTTTCGCAAGAAAGAAAAACATTTTTTTCTTAACTAAAACAATCTGAACCTGACCTAACCCTGTCCCCACTCTGAAAAATCAATGATCGGTGGGGGCCCCGGCCTGCCATTTAAAGTCGCGGCAGGGTTTGTAAACTGGCCCCCCGGACCCCAAAGGGTCTGGCCCTTATAAACCAGATGGGGTTCATTCCCAGACCCTATAGTTATTGGTTCGCCTTGCCAAACACCAATGGAAATTCCTCAGAAATAATGGGGAAGTGTAAGAGGTCGAAAGTTTTTGTGACCTCAACGAAAGCAGCACTCTGCAAGTAAAATCCGAGACCACTTTTTTAAAATCGGGCTGGAGGCAGGAGCGAACCGGAAAAAATGAGATGCACGATTGGTGTACATGGCCAAACACATTGGTCTGCCTGACTGTCTTGGCGAACGAAACATCTTCTCGTGCATTGCTTATCAAAAACCGAAAAAAGTGAATGGTGCATTCGACCAACGATGGTCGGTTAGGTAACCTCTGATTTAGGGAAACGTGCATGTTCACATTGTTCAGCAGAGAAATTTGAATCTTATCTATGGCTCATCAGATAGGAAAATGTGCATCTTCACATCAAATGTAAAGCGCATGTAATTCGCATGTTATTCGCATGAATCAGATAGGGAACAGTGCACCTTACTGTTCACAAAGAGAAAAATGCGCATGCTTACATTGATCAGATATAGGCATGTGTGTGATCCAAATTTGTGACGGGAAATGGAACACTTGTGATCCAGGAACATACCGCGTGTTTCCTTAGAGCCTTTATAGCACTTTCAATAAGGACAGTTGCATATGTAGCTGACCAGCGTGGCAGGAACAGATCTTTTGATCTTGAAATGATGCTTTCGGAGCTTTTTGTTAGGTGCAGTGCAAATACAAGCATGGGGGGAAGGGCACAGTGATTGGCATTGGCCCCATGTTGATCAATCATTCAGGCGCTTGACTGCAGCCAGAGTTCCTGAATTGTTCGCGTTGGATTCGTTTATCCCATGTTCCAGTTTGTTATGCAGTCCCCTGGAAATAATTGTAACTAGGGGCTTCACCCCTGCGGCCTTCGGTCGGCAACCCCGGTCGGGGCTGCGCCCCGAAAAACGCCTTCGGCCGCTCTCTGGCCGTTTCGGGGCCATGAATTTCAGGTCGGATTCATCCAAAAAAATTTCAGTTTAAATTGTCCTCAAGAAGACGGAGAATGGCTTTCATGTTTTGTGGAAGTTTTGGGACTTCCAGAGTATTTTTCATTTGCACGCGTTCCAAATCCGCGGAAACAAAATATTCTCGCAGACACTCAACACCATCCACAGACTTACCGATTTCATTTTAGCCGGCAAAACATGATTTTCTCACATCACTTTTCTTCTTTTCAGCCCAACTACCGCAGGGAATCTCGATCTTTTGTGTCTCGGTGAATGATTTCTGGATGTAGACTATATCATGGATCCAGCAATTGTTGTCGTTTTTTACATGAATTTATGGCTTGGTTGATTATTTTTGCAACAAAACCGTTTTTCATTTAATCTCTTTAGCGTACATGTTTCTTTTTTTATGAAGCCCTTAGGATGACCGCAACGTACGTACTCATATCGTTTGTAAATGGAATGGTTTCTGAAAGTCAGTAGAACATGATCCCCGGTCAAAACAAAGTCCTGATTTGTCAAAGCTTGGTATACGTATTTCGAGCATCTAAAAATTTGAAATGTTTTGTGTTAATTTTGACTGACCTGCAGTCGAGATTCAAAGTGGGTGCGTGCATGTGTGTTTTTGGGCATGACCAAGGAGGCCACTCCTGAAAAAATGAAACCCATTTCACCCAACCTTTTTTCGGAAGCTTGCATAAGAATAGGAGAGCGAAAAACACGGAGAATGTTAAAAATGGTGTTCCCAAGGTGTTCCATGCCAAAATATGAGGATTAGTGTACACCCCCGAAGGATTGGCAGCTCCCACAGGATTTCTCATGACCTTTATATAGGTGACTGCGTGAAAGGGGAATTAAATGGTGAACACTGATGGAAACCCGTGGAATAGTTTCTATGAATGAAGTCATTTCTTTTGAGATCAGAGCTGCACGAGCTCTGGAAGAAATTGATGGCTGCCTAATATTTGTTGTTAATCGCTTTTTGCTATTTTAATAATGTTTTTGTACCCATCACTTCGCTATACGGAGCTCATCGAAAGTCCTCGAACATAGGAGTTCATTATTAACTCAGGCGCCATTAAGAATCAATGGCAGCATGCACCGCAAAACATCATGACACTCGTGTGAGGCGTGAAGTTGCACCAAGGCCTGTGTAAATTAGATGGCCCCTGTGTTAACCAGTACTTAAAAATGTCGCCTATGTTCGAGGACTTTTGATAAGCTCCGTATAGTTGTGAACAGCTTCACATAAAAAAACATAAACCATTAACCTACTCGTCTATTAAGCCACAACCATTCCGCTTCTTGGATAATTTACCCCAGTGTGATACCTGTTTCTGTTCTGCTTGTCCCATGCCGATGCACTTTAGCGTGTCCAGCATTCTTCTTCATGGCGTACTATCATCACGAAAATACCAATGTTTCGCAAAATGTTAACTGGACTGGGCCTGGCACAATTTCTTTGAAGCAGAAAGGACAAAACACTGGCCTTGCAAAGCAAGGTTTTACTAAAAAGTGCTTATTGAAATATCACCACCTCCTTTTACTCCAAAAATATCTTGTAAAGTGTAAGCTTCATATCCTCGTCAAAAAAACCAATTCATCAGCTTCCGTTCATCAACGAATGTGAATTTCAATTCGTTTTTCACGAACATCTCTGGATTGGAACAATCTTCCCGAGCAGACACTCTTATGGTGAAAGTATCAGTGTCAGATTAACAGCGGCCGAACATCACGCCCGCCCGCTCCACCTCCCGCTTTAAAACAACGCAAAGGATGTCATGCTCTTCGCCGTTCCTCACGCCAGTGTGTTTCCACACGACTGCAGCATCTCGGCCTGCACACGATGAAGCTGATTGGCTGGAGCGACGCTGTTTGTATTTTCGGAGAGTTTGCATGCAGTGGAGGTGAGAAGCGAGGTGGACCTGTTTCCCTTCTACCCTGACTGTTTGCTTACCAGTCCGGAATTTGAGGGAATAATCGGGCCAGTGGGCCCAAAGGGCCCACTAGTTTGTATAAAAATAAAAAAATACATTCTTGTCCAGTTTGCAATTCTCATGGCTGTCATTCAGGCTATAATTCTCACAACACGTATCGCCTCCATCATCTGATGATTTTCTCGTTTTCGTCCTCTTAATTAAAGGAATGATTCTTTTTTTCGACAGTATGTGTGTTCCGTGATATTTTTTTATGTGTGTATCTGAACAGTCACAGAAATAAAAATGACTCCCAAAGGGCTTTTTTATTAGATCATGGGAGACATTATTGCCTCTGTGGCTGTACATCCCCCTGAGAAGATGCCTGCAGTCATGGCCATGGCTCGGCACATCCATGATACAAGACATGTACAGCCATGGAAACAATACTGACTCCCATGATCCCATGTGGGTGCTTTTTTAAGGGAGTCATCAAGTTTCTGCGTGACTTATACATGCTATGTATGTGCGGAGTGTTCAGTAATTGACGGGCCATAGGAGATTTTTGTCAGAATTTTATAGCACGGGGCAATGTATAATTCTCCATCTCGCATGCGCCGCAAAACGCATTTCACGAAGGAATGCTTTTTGCAGCGCATGCCAGATGGGGAATTACCAAGCCCCGTGCTTTAAAATTCCGACAAAAATCTCCTGTGGCCCGTCAATTACTGAAGACGGTGTATGTGTTCGAGTGTCTGTTTATTTGTCAGAATTCGTGTGTCTGGCATGTTTTGAAAATGGGAAAGACAATTAAACTGATAATTGAATTTAAATTGAAAGCAGGTCATTTGTCACCCGCACATCTTCAGGACCTGAAAAAAGTGATCCATGGTCCAGCTCCTATGACCTACTTTAGTTGATCAAGACAATTAGAGTGCTGTCCTGTGCATCCGAAAAGCCCTGTTGGTGAACACGTCCATTTTGACCATTTCCAGTTTCCTTTATCCACAAAAAAACAGAACGATTTGCGCAAAAAAGCCCTCCAATATATGTTGTTCAGCTCACTCCCGATATTTGATGTCATCCCTGCATTTCCATAAGGTTTTGGCGACAAAACAGGGCGGTTCCTCACAGTTCAATTTCAAATTCTAAACAATTGTAAAACTCGAACGGAAAGCAAGAATCAACTGCAAAATAAGCTCATGCAGGGGAATCGGAACGCTGCACTCGGAATTCTGATCTCGCAATCGGAACAAAATTGGTACGGAACATTTCAAAGTTCCGAAAATTCGGAATCCGAAACGGTCGGAATTGTGCAGAAACCTTCGGTCTTTCGAAAATTTGAAATTGTTCCAGATGTACGAGGCTCCGGAAGGGTGGAAATGTTCGAAGAAGCGGATTTTTTGGAAGATCGGAATTTTCTGAAAGTCAGAAAGGGTCTTTTCTATAACTATCACAAAGCAGGTATATCATTGTTACTGTCAAATACTGTCACAAATGAAATGGTGACAGATCATGCACACACATCCCTAGACAGAAGTCGATACCAGTTATGGCCTTGTCAAAGCATTTAAAACTGTAAAAGTGAAAGAAGCAAGTGCACCAACAAGCAATAATCAATTCAGTGAGAACAAAGAGGAAAAAATCAAGTATGTGGTGCGACTCCGAGGGATTTGCGCGCATGAGAGATGAATTTTGAACTTGTGGGTAGACCATTCCAGTCCCTAATGGTTTTCGGGAAAAAGGAATTGAAAATAACATTAGTCTTAAAAATAGGTGTGGATCAAACGATGGATTCTCGATTTCTGCTTAAATACTTCGACGCCGGCTTTTAAACTTATATGGAATCGGAACTTTTCGGGTCAGAACATCATTCGGAAACGGAACTGGGATCGGAATCGGAATTTAATTTTAAAATTATATTCCAATTCCGATCCCAGTTCGTATTGAATTCCGATGTTGGTCCCGCAGTTCCGTTTCCAAATTATGTTCCGATTCCGAAAAGGTTCCGTTTCGGAATGACGTTCCGATCCCGAAAAGTTCCGATTCCAAAAAAGTTCCGATTCCGAAAAGTTCCGATTCCGAAAATTTCTGATTCCAAAAAGTTCCGATTTCGAAACGTTTCCGAATCTGATCCAGCAGCACGAAGTTCCAACTCGGTTCTGACCCGACTTCAGATTTCAACCCGACTTGCTCTGCCATCTATAACATATTCTTGTGGCCGAGTTTGGAAAGATATTGACCATGACTGCCATCTTTCGGCACTTTTGTGATTTCTGAAAAAGTAAAACTGAAAATTTACACCTCTGCCATCTTTGAAACATGTTGCGATTCTAAATTTGATCCGCAACACTTGGAAAGATGGCTGGCATGGCTTTTGCCGTTAACGAACAGTGAGAGACCCGGAACAGACAATTTGTCTGGAAGATGGCAGTTCATGCAAATTCTCATTTGATCGCAACCTCTTCGTGTCGCATCTTTTTGGTTCAAAATGATTCGGTGATGATACGGTAAAATGAATGATACGGTAGGACTCGCTTCGTGCAGGGCGAGAAATACCCAAAAGAAAATAACGTGGAGGAACGTACCTGGACCAACTGCTACTTGGTCCTTCCGTTCCCTGATCCTACCGTAATCTTGTCCACGACAGGTCCACGTTACGGCAGGACCAGATTACGATCGGGCCAAATTACGATGAGACCAGATTACGGTTGGCAAGACCAGATTACGGTGGGGCCAGATTACGGTTGGACCAGATTACGATAGGACCTGGTTACCGTATAGGACCAGGTTACGGTAGGACAAGATTGTGGTAGGACCATATAACGGTAGGGCCAGATTACGGTTGGACCAAATTACAGTATAGGTCTTTTTTGGTAGGACCTGGTTACAGTAGGACCAGGTTACGGTAGGACCAGATTACGCTGGGATCAGATAACAGTAGGACCTGGTTACGGTCCGACCAGATTACTGCGGTTGTAGGTACCGGTTTACAGTAGGACCTAGTTAGGGCAAGATAAGGTCACGGTAGGACCATGGTACGGTTGGACCAGATTAAGGTAGGACCAGATTACGGTAGTACCAGATTACGGCAGGGCCAGATTACGGTGCGACCAGATTTCTGTAGTACCAGATTGCGGTAGGGCCAGATTACGCTGGGAGCAGATTACGGTAGTACCAGATGACTCTGGGACCGGATTGGTTGGGGCAAGATCAGGTCGCGGTAGGACCATGGTAGGGTTGGACCAGATTACGGTAGGACCAGATTACGGTAGTACCAGATAACCGCATAGGACATGGTTACGGAAGGACCAGGTTACGGTAGGACCAGGTAACGGTAGGACCGCAGGTAACAGCAGGACCAATCAGCAGTAGGACCATGTACTACCACCCCAAAAACAAAGGTTCTGGTTGTTGTGCATAGACTAAATGGGGTTCTAAATTTATTCCGACATGACACGGATGCACGCGCATCTTTACTGTCCAGAGCCAGCCGTCGGCTTTCTTCTTCTTCTTCTATTGCCATTATGAGCAGACAGCCATACGGCCGGTGGCTCGGCAGTACCCTTGTTGCACAGCTTGGGCTCGCAAGGAGATCAATGCCCCATAATCGTAGCCCAACTCCGCTCTGCATTCATCTGAAACGGCTCTGATCAGTCTTACGGCGACCCGCAGGATTTATGCCAACCCGCAGGATTTCCCGAAGAGATCCATGCTCTGCAGAGCGAAGACGTGTGTCTTGTGATGTGTGGCTTCTCTGTAGTGTAACCTGCCCGGCCTCTGATGGACCTGCAGCTAGGTGTTCTTTTACGTGCGCAGTGTGATGCTGCACACGGGACCTCCTTCTTAAAGTCCCATCCGAAGGACTAACAGACTGGCCACTAGTCTGTCTTTCCGACCTCATTCACCATGCCTCGCCGAAGGAGGATGCACACATATGTGCCATGGCAAATTTCATTCACCGTGCCTCGCCGAAGGTGGATGCACACATGATTTGTGCCACGGCAAATCTCGTGTCCCGGCTGGGATTCGAACCCGCAACCATCAGGTTATACGAGTCCGACGCGCTAACCACGGCGCCACGAGGGTCGGACAAAATTCTTAAAATTGGTCATGCAGTTCTGGGCAGATTTGTTCTGTATTCAGAAGCTTTACGTTTTTTGGAGACAAAAACGAAACCTATAGCGTTGGTCTGCTGTATTACCTGAGTGATCTAAGACTTAGATCACTCAGGTCTAAGACGTCTGATTGATGTGTTTCCATCAGGCAGTAAAGTTTTAGGGTCTCGGGTTCGAATCCCATCAGTTCCAAATTTTTGTTTGGAATTTGTTCTGTCAAAATTCTTTTTTTTTTTCGATCACCTTGAGTCACAAAAAGACCAGGTTAGGTCTTGTTAAGTGAGTTTAAGAAAGTTTCCGCATTTACCAAACAATTACCCGGAACTGTTTTGCCATATTCAAAGAACGCCAGCCGTCGAGCAGGTACCAACGAATTCTTCTGAGATCCATGCAACGTCGTGAATTTCTGCACACTTTTATCCCATCGGAGAAACCCATTTTGAATTTGTAGTTTCAAGTATACCAAGTGCGCAGTCTAAATCTGTTGGAACCTGTCACTGGATAAGATATCTCTACATGTGGTCCGAAAATACAGGGTGCTCTAGAAAAGTAACCGTCGGGGTTGCCATGGTTACCATGAAAAAGAGACTCTTTTCACCGGTTTTCGGATGACAATTGCGTGGAAATGGGGGATCTGAGCAATTTTCTCACTGAACATTTTTTATTCAGCGTACCTTTGTGAATCTCTCCTCGAAAATTTACCTTTGTGTGGCGCTCCACTCTTTTAATATCTCAGTTGAAACATGATCACCACAAATTTGGCTTTTTTAGATTTTTGGGGGAGCACTGCATGAAAAAGGGGGCTCGTAGGTTATTTTGTCACTGAATATTTTATGTTTTACTCGATACGTAGAACCTTTCCTGGAAATTTGACAGTTCTACGATGAAATTTTACCTCCCCCGTGAATACCCGAAATGGGTCCATTTTGATGGGTCCATTTTGGGGGACTTTGGGGGGTTATTACATGGAAATGGGGGCCCGGAGCAAAATTTTTTACTGATTAATTTCGATTTGTTTTGACGTCAGGAACATCTCCACGAATTTTGGCGAAATGTTTTCGTGACACCCTGTATAGACAAGGGGAAACACGACACTGCACAGATCTCAGGCGTACTCGACGGCTAAGCTCTGGACAGTTTTTTCTCTTGGGAATAAAACACCTGCTCGTATGTGAGTCAGGTGAGTCATTTTGAAACATTTGTGCGATACAAATGAAAATCAGCGCAATCCACACGACATGCCATATGAATCGATGCTACACCCTAAAATCGAAGTTCAGCTTGGAACACCATATTTTGACATGGGCTTACAAAGTCCAACCATCGAGAGTTGAGCTCTGACTGCACGTGGTCTTCTGCCCATTCTGCATTGAAATTGCCATTGAAGAGAAAACGGTCGGAGCTCAACTTTCGATGGTTGGACTGTAGATGGGAGGTGTTCTTTTAGGAACACACGTTTTGTTTTTGAAACACTATAAGTGTTCCATTTGGAACACTTATGGTGTTCCAAAAACAAAACGTGTGTTCCTAAAAGAACACCTCCCATCTAAGCCCATGTTAAAATATGGTGTTCCAAGCTGAACTTCGTGTTTATAGTGTACCCATATAGTGACAATATTTTATCCGTTCCGGGAGCCAGTTTACAAACCCTGCCGCGACTTTAGATATTGAAGGTCGGGACCCCCATCGAGGATTGTTTTTTCGAAAGGGGACAGGGTTAGGTCAGGTTCAGATAGCTTTAGGAAAACAAATTATTTTTCTTTCTTACGAATAACAGGGCCCCAGTCGAGCATTCTTCGGGCATCTAAAGTCGCGGCAGGGTTTGTAAAAACGCGTCCCGGGCGCGTTTTTACAAACCCTGCCGCGACTTTGGATGGCAGAGAGCGTTTTGTGCAAGAATGCTCGATTGGGGCCCTTCACTCGCAAGGAAAAAATGTTCATTTTTTCTTGCCTAAATCTATCTGAACCTGACCTAACCCTGTGTCCTCTCGGAAAAATTAATGCTCGCTTGGGGCCCCGATCTGCCATCTAAAGTCGCGGCAGGGTTTGTCATCTGGCGTCCCAGCGCCCCATTCCCAATATATTCCCATGTATGTATATGGAGGAATGGACCCTTTGTGGGTCTGTGGGTGATTGAACAGAGCAGGATCCCGTGAAAACCATAAGAGCTAGCCACAGGGTGAAAATAACCCGAAATCCCTTGGGAAACCACATTCTGGCACAACGGATGTGCAGAAGCGTGCCGGGACGTATGCAATTGACAATCTTACCGCTCTCACAAGAGACAGAATGACGGCAGTGATCGGTCTATGCAGGAAAGCTTGTTTGTGCAAAAGTGTTTGTTGAGCAAAAGTGTTTGTGGAAACACTTTTGGGTTGGGTCGTTTATAAAGGGGACACAATTGCACGGCAACAGGAAAACATTTTCAGAAAAAGCAGTACTTTTAACCGTGCAATAGTGCCCCCCCTTTGGCTCCTGCAGACGGTACAGGGTGTTCTTTCTCACTGTCGTGCAATTGTGCACTCCTCAAACGGTTTCCTTTTGCATTTTCATTGCTATACTGCCTTCATTGTTTATTCTGTATCAAATTGCGGGCTGAGGAAATCATGGGTTTAGTCGCTTTAAAATCGCGCAAGGAGATCAGGTCAGTAGATGAGGTCAGATTGGATTCGATTCGGTCGAGGTTGTTAAAAGAAAAGGTTCATTATGTTGTTTCTGTGGGTTGTTTTAAGAGATTGTTTTTAGTAAAGGTACACTACACAGAGAACCCTAACCTGACCTAACCTAGCCTTACCTAACCTAACCTAACCTAACTTAACCTAACCTAACCTAACTAACCAACCTTACCTAACGACCTAACCGAACGTAACTCAACTTTACCCTTCCAAAGCGCCAAACCCATACCAACCGACTACCTACCCTCCAGAGAAATAAGGCACACCCTGCGATGCCGTACGATGGTGCCAAAGGCGGGACACAATTGCACGGCTAAAGGTGCTGCTGTTTTCTGAAAATGTTTCCCTGCTACCATGCAATTGTGTCCCCCCGTATAAATGACTTAACCCACACTTTTCACCTCATTGGTATTCTTTCTCGTCAGCCCTCTTATAGAAGAGAAACTTCAATCCACAAGCTTCTGGTGGTCGCAGCTGGGTTTTATCCGCTTCTTCAAGGAATCACTTCAAACCGGCCTATATGCGTCATTCCTTGGGCCGTGCGGAATTCGAAAGTAGAAGTCGGGTCGGATTCGAGTCGGGACTTCGCTGGGGTGTTCTTTTAGGAACACACGTTTTGTTTTTGGAACACTTATATAAGTGTTCCATTTGGCACACTGATGGAACACTTATAGGGTTCCGAAACACCTAGTGTGTTCCAAATCTGTGACAGCTGCTGTCACAGATTTGGAACACACTAGGTGTTTCGGAACCCTATAAGTGTTCCATCAGTGTGCCAAATGGAACACTTATAGTGTTCCAAAAACAAAACGTGTGTTCCTAAAAGAATTAATACCTCCCATCTAAGCCCATGTTAAAATATGGTGTTCCAAGCTGAACTTCGTGTTTAGTGATGGAAAATCCGTTTCTTGGTGCACTTCCTCCACCCTTCCGGAACGTCGAAAACTCGGAAAATTTCATCATTTCATTGTTTCGTAAGTTTCGGCACAATTACGATTTTTCGGAATTCCGAATCATTCGGAAAATTCCGACTTTTCCGGAATTCCGAATTTTCGGAATTTTGAGAAGTTCCGTTCCGAGCTTGTTCCGATTCCGAGTTCCGAAATGCGAAGACGCTGTTCCGCCTCGCCACTATACTTATCATATTTGAATCTTACATTTGCATCAACAAATATGTTGTTGCTGACATTGATAACAAAAATGAGGAAACAAGCAAATAAAGTTCCGCAGGATAAAACTTTTCAGTGATAATATTGTTACCCATGCTTACAACTTCCCCATGCCATCTTGCTATATGCGCCCAGAACAGACAATGGGCTTTCCTTCTTTAGCTCCCTTTTGTCCCTCGAATCAACTGATCTTCAATTCCTTTTTCCATCGCACTATACGTGATTGGAATGCCCTGCCTGCTTCCTCACCCATCATACGGAGAACGACTGCATCCCTTGGCGTCACACCTGCGTAATGCATCTTTCTTTCCAATTTTCATTCGATCGTTTTTTGACTTTTCGTTTTTAGCTTTTCTTTATTGCCTTATAACATTGTTTTTTAAACTGTATTGACTCGGAACTTTGTTCCACGTCTGCTGCCACCTAAGCTTGTAGCAGTATTGTGAAAATGATAAATCATAACATGACATGCAGCAGTGAACAAAACTGTATCAAAACATAACATGACAGCAGTGAGAAGCAGGTCGGTATAACTCTGCTTAAATATTTCTTTTATTTAGCACCATCACCCAAAAGTGAGAAATCACAGACAACAACGATAAAAAAATTAACACAGAACAAAAAATAGATAATTAAAACATGATAAAATGATAACAGTATAACAACTACCGGACGGTGGGAGACGGCCAAAAAGATTCAACCTAAAGCCCTTAGTTCACAAGTGGAATTTTAATTTTAACAGAGAGGCCATCAATTTCAACAGGGCTTGATGCAAATTTATGCCTTACACGAATGTCATGATGTGTTTTGCTGCGCTTTTTGGCGTCTAAATTCTAAATGGCGTCTGACTTAAGAATGAACTGCTGTGAGCGAAGAATTTTGGTTAGGAGTCTCCTGAAGTCCCAGAAATACCAATTGTGGGTTTAGAGGCACTGCCTTTACAGGGTGTCCCGAAAATCAACCACTGAAATTTTACAATAGATTCCCAGGACCATATACAAATCAAACTTAATCGGGGCAAAAAGTGATCCGACCACCCCATCTCTGAATTATGTTCCCCCCCCAAAACCCCCCAAAATGGACCCTTTTGGTGTATTCATGGGGGAATAAAGACTTCGTCGTAGAACTGTCAACTTTTCAGGACAGTTTCTGCGAAACGAGTAAAACAAAAAAAAAGTTCAGCGACGGAAAACTGTCCGAGCCTCCAATTCCACGCAGTTCCCCACAAAAAATCCAAAAATCCCAATTTGGGGTTGTTTTGGGGAAACTGAGATATGGCGATTGCGTGTAGTGGCATAAAAGCCATTTTTCGAAGGCAAATTCCCAACGATACACAGAAGAAAAATGTTCAGTACAAAAAAGACCTACGAACCTCCATTTACACGCAGTAGCCATTCAAAAAAACCACTAAAAAGCTTCTCATTCTCATAGGGTTACGAAGTGTTTCCATGGTAATATTGTGCGTTAATTCTTGCAATATAGTTTTGATTATAATTTTGTCGATTAAAGGGTGGGTTGTCTCGTTTTAATCATTCAACGATGCATCAGTGCTTTGCAGATGGAAATCACGTCTTATTATTAGATGGAAATCACGTCAGTTGAAATTTTTCCACTCTCATCAATTTGGCTTTCGCAATGGCCTGTCATGCGAGGCCCAACTATTGCTATTCACTGATGATCTCGCCAAATCCTTGGATGCCCATGTGCCAGTGCATGCCATTTTCTTGGATCTAGCCAAGGCATTCGATTTAGTTCCACACCATAAGCTGATTCATAAACTTATTCACTTGAAATTTCCCCGAAAATATTCAATTGTCGACTCATTTCTTACCAACAGATCCACAGCGTTTTTAGTGGAAGATTCCTTCTCCGCAGTGACTCCCGTCACGTCTGGAGTTCCACAAGCAGCGTCATAGGACCCCTTTTATTTCTTATTTACATAAATGATATTGCTGACAACATAAGATCCGAAATTCGTCTTTTTGCGGATGATATCGTAATATTCGCCCCATTGTAACTCCAGATGACTGCACCACTCTAGCAGCGGATCTTTCTTCTGTATGTGACTGGTGCGAGAGGTGGGGAATGCGAGTCAATTCGCAGAAATCTAAGGTGATGTGTTTTTCAACCCGCCCGCGTCCTTCGTCATTCACTTGCCCCTATTCCATAGGTTCAGTTCCGCTAGAAATTGTTAACAATCACAGATATCTCGGAGTCACATTCACCAGCAATTTAAGCTGGAGTATGCACATCAACCTCGTGGTGAAGAAGGCCACGTCTACTCTAGGCTTCATTACTCGCACTTTGCGAAATGCCCCAACCACACAAAAAAAGCTTACTTACTCCACACTTGTAAGGCCCATTTTGGAATACGCCTCTGCCGTTTGGGATCCTGCAAATAAGAAAGATTCTCAGCTGCTGGAAAGTGTTCAGAGGAGAGCAGCGCGTGTGATTACAAGCCGTTTTGGCCGAACAGAGAGTGTCACATCTATGCTGAATGAAATATCTCTCCCAACTCTTGAGAGCAGAAGACGTTTAAGGCGACTTGACCTTTTTTACGATCTCTTCACTCACAAGATACCTGCCCACATACCGGTTAGCTATTCTTAAAAACCTTCCAGCGGCGTACAGACAATGGTTTGAGCTTCACTATTCCCATATTCGCAGAAATGTGTTTGCCAATTGCTTTTTTCCGCGAACAATACATGACGGAATGCACTGCCGCCAAATTCTGAAACTATAAGTGCTGCTCTCGCATTTACCTCCCGCGCCAGTCATCGCTAATTCTGGTGTTGCTCCTTTTGTGTTCTTGTGTGTTTTTGTGTTTCTCTGTGTTTTTGAAAATGTCCTAATCTGTTTAAATGTTTGACTAGGGGCTGTGCCCGTCACTGCCACCAATTCATTTGTGGTAGTTTTTAAAGATAAATAAATAAAAAAAATAAATAAAATTAGATATAAAATTTTTCATCTTCATTAATGACACATTTTACCAATGGTATAGAGAGGGACCACATTGGGACAAGCCATAATCCTGTTGCAATCCATCTTGATTAAGTTTATAATGAACTCATGAACAATTTTTGACTTAAGGAATGCTAATAACAGAGGGTATTCCATTGAAACGAATTTTCAGAATGTATTCATCATGGTAACACAAATCAAAACATTACAGAAAAAATTGTTCCGACTCCCTATGCTGATTTTGTGGGTCACCAAACCCCCAAGAATGGCCCCATTTCGGGGAAAAGGGTCGAGTTTCCAAAATTGACACAGAGGAACCAAATTTTCGGAATTAATTCCTCACAGTGATTGGCCGAAAAAAATAAAGAGGCACTGAATTCTCTCCGACCCACCAGTTTTGCGTCATTGACCCCAAAAATCCCAAAAATTGGATTGGCCCACACTCTAAGGAAACGGGGCGAATTTTCAAGATCAACATGGAGCAAAAAAAATTTCTAAGAGAGATTCCTTCTTCTGATTTGATTGAAAGATAAACACACATGAAACATGCTCCTAGACCTGGCATTATGGGCCTTTAAACACCCACATGGATCTATAATTTCCAGAAAAAGGCGCAAAATTCCATGGGAGTTCGGAGAGATTTTAATTTTTAAGATTTTGTTCTAATCACTATGAGGAAATAATTCTGAAAATTTGGTTTTGAAAATTCGGCTCTTATTCCCCGAAATGGGGTTATTTTGGGGTTTGGGGCCCATAAAATTAAAATGAGGGGTCGGAGCAATTTTTCTCTCAATTTTTGATTTTTGGAGGGCCGTGAGAAATACCCACTGAAATTTGTCAGTTTTTTCTGAAACACGCTGTACACAGGGTGTGCCAATAAACAGGAAAGTGAACGCAAAAACCTTTTTTGAAAATGTTAAATTTTTGATTGCTTCAACAAGCGTTCGAAGTTTTGACCTTCTGGAATTGTGAAGGTGGGTAACCTTCATCTCTGCAGGAGGTCAGAAGTTCGAATGCTGGAAGAAGAAATCACAAATTCATCGTTTGCAAAAATCAGTATTTATATTCGCTCTCCTTTTTATTGGGACACCCTGTATTCTCCATATCAGGGTGCTTTACCTGCAAACCAATTCTGAGAAATTTTTCCTACTCGAACAGAGGCACCGGTTTTCAAACATCTCATGAACAAAGTAAAAAGACCAAACAAAATAGGAATGCTTCAAGATTGTTCAGAAAGTAGTGTCCTGCTGCTAAATATCAGCTCAAGAATGTTAGGATGGCAGTATAATTTCGTCCAATTTCGTCCATTTTTCGTCCAATTTCGGTAAATTTCGTTCAATTTCGTCTGATTTCGACCAATTTCGTCTGATTTCGACCAATTTCGTCTGATTTCGTCTGATTTCGTCTGATTTCGACCAATTTCGTCGAACCTGAAATTACTTTGAAGAAGGGAATGTTGTGAATATGTTGATAAAACTTTCTGTTGAAACTGTCATTGTGGTGTTGTGTGTGCACCCTGCAAATGGCAAGCAAATAAGAAACAGAAGCATCAAAAAAGAACCGCACCAGTCAAAATCATGCTCTCGTGATAACTGTATTACAGCCTTTCCTGCAAAAAAAAAACAAGGAAAACCATACCAGGCTGTGCCTTAGACCATTTTGAGTCGAAGATGTACAGAATGACTTTTTATCCTTTGAGGCTTCGTTTGGGAACTAGGAGTTTTTAAAAATGCGAAGTACGAGGGCTGAGCAGGAAAGACTGAGACTCCTCGATTCATTTACTGTGTTCAATCTAAATTCTCAACTTTTTAGTAGTTTCATTGACACCGCTCTGTCCAGCCAACACTGCCAGGGCTTCTGGGGGTACATTAAATCCCTAAAAAATGATAATACCCACCTGAAAATGTTGACAAATGATTCAGGCGATAATGTTTCCGACCCCCTTGAATTATCTGAAATGCTTAATAGTTTTTTCTGTAGCGTTTTCTCTCCCTCATCCCAACCCCCGACTTCTGTTGTTGCAACAAGTATTCGTACAGATCCACCCGATGAACCTGACCGTTTACTGATATCCTATGCTGGTGTTCTTAAGCTTCTCCAATCGCTCTCCCCTAAAAAGGGAGCTGGGCCTGACGGTATTCCGGCAAAGATACTGAAGGAACTGGCACCTTCGCTGGCTTCCGTGTTCACTCATCTTTTCCGGCTAATAACAGCAGAGAGATGCTTCCCCTGCGACTGGAAAAAGGCCATTGTCATTCCAATTCCAAAAAGGGTATGCCTAATCATTTGCCGTCTAGTTATCGCCCAATTTCATTGACCTGTATTGCATCAAAACTATTTGAGAAAGTACTTGTTAGCCACCTTTTAAGTCACATTGCTGAGAACAACATCTTGCACACAAATCAGTTTGGTTTTCGGAAAACTTGTCCTGCGAATTGCAGCTTATTTATTTGGTCGACGATATTTCCAGATCCCTGGATGCGGGTTACCCAGTGCATGCAATGTTTCTTGATTTCTCTAAGGCTTTGACCTCGTGCCTCATAACAAATTGATAAGCAAACTTATTTCTCTTAATTTCCCTGCTGTAACTGTACAACTCG
>JASGXE010007364.1:0-20438 GCA_030068105.1 Sinentomon sp. SZTP_YWyxl | reverse complement strand
GGCAGGGCAAAAACTCTCCTCTTTGCCCCTATCATTTCAAAAGCTGCAACCCACATCGAAACAAATTTCACCTGTTGCATGCCCCTTATTTTCGGCAGGGCCAAAACTCTCCTCTTTACCCCTTTTGTTTCAAAAGCTGCAACCCACATCAAAACAAATTTCACCTGTTGCATGCCCCTTGTTTTCGGCAGGGCAAAAACTCTACTCTTTGCCCCTATCATTTCAAAAGCTGCAACCCACATCGAAACAAATTTCACCTGTTGCATGCCCCTTATTTTCGGCAGGGGCAAAACTCTCCTCTTTACCCCTTTTGTTTCAAAAGCTGCAACCCACATCAAAACAAATTTCACCAGTTGCATACCCCTTATTTTCGGCAGGGGCAAAACTCTCCTCTTTACCCCTTTTGTTTCAAAAGCTGCAACCCACATCAAAACAAATTTCACCAGTTGCATACCCCTTATTTTCGGCAGGGGCAAAACTCGCCTCTTTACCCCTTTTGTTTCAAAAGCTGCAACCAGGGATGGGTAGGTATAATACGTCACGTATTATACGGTAAAATTTACGGTATTATACGTAGTATTATACGTACGTATAAAACCCACGTATTATACGTCTCGCCGGATGTCAGCACATGGCACACGTTTTTGGGGTGCAACGTGGCAGGTAAATTGATTGAGCATATTGCCAGAGTCGTAAGATATGTATTTCTTTAGATAATTAAAAAAGTTTAAGCGAAAACGAATGGGGTCAAGATACAATACCTGTACATGAACATGTCGATATTTATGCCAGTTATGTTTTGTCGATTCGTTCATGTTGTGTGAAATGATGGGACTGGGAATTTTCTTTTCATTGACTGGATGTTTTCACATTTTTTCTCTGTAATGGGCTGAATTTTTTCCTGACTTAGCAGCAAATTATGGAGGATAGCCATCGCATGATGATCCTTGTATGGGGTTAGGCCCAACTGATAGGCAATGCTGGGAAATGCTTTGTCTGCACTTTGAATTAGTTTTGAAATTGCTCATATTGGTCCTAATATTGGTACAAAATGAATACGGTCAGTGGGAAGATAGGATGTGTCATGGTTCACTCATGCCACAAGTTAAAACACTTCAATTTATTTCCTTTACTAAACTACTTGCTCCTTCAATTTACAAACACATTCAAGGTACAATGCTTGAAGTTTCCAAGTTCAAGATACCCACAGCAATGTTGAGCACGAGTGGATTAGATTTGTTTGGTGAGAAATGGTGCTGTTCATGCCCAAATGAGATGCAGCAATGTTTTAGTAAATCCAAGACACCGTGTGCAAAATTAAATTCATACAAAAATGGAAAAAATAACATGACCTTCACTTTTCTCTGTCCTGCTATGCCCCAAACTACTCTTCCTCTGGGGTTACTCCTATTTCACAAATGTTTTTGACAAATGTTTTTGGAGACACAATGTTTCCTTTCCAGTTTTCCCAACATTATTTTTATCTTGAAAAGATGCAACTTACCTATACCTCTGTTATCCTTTTCTCAAAAGCATGTTCCTTAAGGCAGGTACCTAGGTACTGTTGCTCAAAGGTAAAAAATTTCGTAAAATTTAGAAGAGGATGTTGAATATGCCAAACTGTACTGAGCTCCCAATGCAAACAATGAAAAGCGCATTATGCCTTGACCCTCTGTCTGGATCTAATGTTGGTGAAAACCAGTTCTCAAATTTTTTGGGCTCCCAACAAGAAGGTCAATTAACACACATTCAATATAATTAAAAACATTCAAAAGGAAATATAATTTTTTTTAGATTCAGACCCAACTAATTTTGTGCAGGAATTTTTTTGTTGGTCAGTACTCTTTTCTGATCTTGTGAAAATTTGCAGACAAAACAATGACCACAAAATGACACCATTCCAATGGCAAAATGAGTTGTTTCTGCTGATCAATTATTTTGCATGGAAAAGGCAGCAGCAATAGTCATATACCGTCTAATAATTGTTGTCAACATTTGGTTGGTTCTCGTATCTATCTAGCTACCTGCCTGTGTTCTTTTTGCTATTGATAAAAAGACTTATCCCGTTGCTGCTCTTTTCTCTTTCAATTTAGGCCCGTTTGCTCACTTGCATTGAGATTGGCTCAAAATAACGAGAAAAACTACGTGCCACATGTCTTTTTTGGTTTTATACGTTTTATACGTGTATTATACGTGAGTATAATACGTCACGTATAATACGTGTCCAATTTCCAATTTACCCATCCCTGGCTGCAACCACACTAAAACAAATTTCTCCTGTTGCATACTTGCACGCAGCAGACACGACTTATGAAATTTGTCAGCAGATGCAGTTTATGTTGCATCTTGTCATGGCGGATGTGTTGCTTGCTTCTTTTTCAGTTGGTTGATTCCTATCACCAACCTTCTGTCGTTTGTCACTCAAGAATACGAGTCCATGGAAATATTCTGCATCATTGCCAAAACGAAAATGCCAAACATAATTTATATTTTGCCAAGTCATTTTGCAGATATTTTTTTAGATAATAATAACTTTTCAGAAAATAATATAATTCACAAAAAGCCGTCTGAAATGTTTGCACTGTAAGAAATACTTTGCTTTCTGCGCTGATCTGAAAAGAAAGAGGCAGCTCTAATCAGTTCTAAATACGAGTAGGTGCATGCCTAAAAAATATTGATAACAATTGTAAAAGATGCCCAGTATGTAAAATGTGATAAAAGATGCAAAAAAAGAGTGAAATAAAATTTTATAATTCTACGTAAAAACGACAAAATGCTTGCTCTACATTAAAAAAATCATTTTGAAACTCGAAACTTTCAAAAGAACATTTACGTATGCGCACTGAGACATTATTTCTTTAGTTGGAAAAAGATAGACTGAGGCTGTGCTTCAGACCCCCTTAGTTCGGAATATTGACCCCAAGAGATTGTCAGCAACTTCATCGAAAAGACGAAAGACGAAAGTCGAAAGTCACTTGTGCCTTTTTGTTTGTCAGAGTATCATGAAGGGAAATCTTCTGGCACTCGTCACAATAGGTGTGCTTATCTGTGTTTATCCTGGAATTTTCGTGGATTTTTTTTTCTCCGTCTGGAAACTCCAGATAATTTTGATAAAATAAGTCACACTCAGGAAATTTCCACCTGAACGAGTCCTGAATGGAAAAATGTGATTTCTTGGCATTGTAGAGCTTTCGACATAATTATAATTTAGGCTGCCAACTTGACTTAAGTCTTCAGCCATCCCGACTTGCATGCAGTTTTCCTTGCCAACTGCCAAACTGTGTCCATTTTGAAACCAATTTCCTGATGTCAGCATTGAATTTTGGCCACGTGTCCACGAGATCATGGCCTTGAGCTTTGCCTGACCCGAGATTAAAATGAAATTTTGTTTTTTTCCTTGCCTTTCCTGGACGCAGCAAATGCACGTTTCAAAACACACGTAAAGAAAGGCGAAAAATCTGCTAAATGATAGTCTAAGGACCAAAACTCACAGGAGGATTTCGGCGTGACCCACGCCTTCGTCAGAATCAATCCACGTCGGTTGATTGCTGACGAAGGCGTGGGTCACGCCAAGTCCTCCTGGAGTTTTGGTCCTGACCTATTATTAGATTTTTCCTTTCTTTCGTGTGACAATGCCAACTGCCTTTAAAGATTTGTATCAAAAAAGATGAGAATAAAAAATGATTTCTAATTTCACCCTGGAGGCAAATTTCCTCCTCGGCTTATCTCAGATCACTTACACCAGTGTGTCATTCTTTTCGTGTTGGTGCAGTTTAAGTATGAGTATGGCACGGAGTGTAAAATGTGCACTAAAATCAAGCATCAGCTGTATGGAACAACGATCATTCTACCAACAACGATGTTTTTCTGAAGGCAAACAACGCAAGAAAAAGAGCATCAGTATCAGAATAGTCCGACCGATTTTTTCAATTGTTGCTGCTTCCAGATTGGTAGGGCTTCGAATTGAGGTTTCTCCATTCTGAATACAGTCTTGAAGTCACCATCTGAAAGGTGGATCTGTAAATTTAGAAAAGATAAGGTAGGTCTAAAAACAGATATTTAGTAGCCTCTAGGATTTTTCTTCGGAGCGGTCGGATGTGTGTTGGTTTGGTGAAACCAAGTTGGTTTCACCTGGCAAATAAATCAAAACCTCTCTGGCGTGAATAACACAGAAAAGTCTCTTTCAGTATGAATCTGATTTCCAAAATGCAACAAGATGTGACAATAAACCTGTTTGAGGCATTAAACGTGTTTGACATCAAAACCTGTTTGGAGGTAGTTGGATGGCCTGCCTGGATTTCAACGAATCCAGAACGAATCCATGTCTGGAAAGACCAGAGAAAAAGATTTCCTGAAAGCTTTCAAAACAAAAGTGGCTGATAAAATGAATTGCACTGGTGCAGAGTGGTAACTGAATTGTAGGAGAAAGACATGATTTTCTAAATTCCTCAATCCTGCAGGGCGAGAAAAAGATCAAAAAGATAAACGAAACACTCCAAGATTGGTGTACAAAGCTGCATTTTTATTGACGGAGTACCGCGCCAGTATCAGCAGCAGGACAAAGAAGTGCCATGTTGTACAGTAACGGAAATAATAATGACTCCCTCAACACAAGACAAGTATCTGCAGGTTGCATTGGATCATTAGAGTCATTATTGTTTATGTAACTGTACGCATGTGCAGCAGCACTCGGCGATACGAATACGAGTCTGTTGGTTTTTGTTCAACTGCTATTCTCTTGCTGACACGGCACCTTCTTCAATCATTCCGCACATTTTTGAGACGTGGTTTTTCACACATTCCATGCTCTTGAAACGACTTCCACTGCGTGTTGTCACTTTGAAAGTGCTTCACCAATAGCAATCACTGAAATTCATTCCCTCTCACTTTGTATGCAAGTCCAGCACTTCACCTCACGAAAATACACCTTTGTTGAATTCAGAGTGAAGTGAATCCTGAAATTTGCCTGGAATCCTGGAATTTTTTAAATTTCTAGAAATCCTGAAATTTTCCTCAAAATCCTGAAATTTGCCAAAAAAATTTGAGAAACGCATTTGACAAATGCTGCAGTTGAGACTTTAGTCCTGACTTGTCCAAAAATTCGCAAAAATATTTTCGGAAAAGTCAGGACAAAGTTTTCACAACAGGTTACACCTGTATTGAAATTGCCGCCGTAAGAACTGAAACTGAAACGTAACTCAAAACAATCGTAATTCGTAGCATAAACTGGACAAACGTGACCGTAAATATTGCTGGAAGAGTTGTCCCTCCCTGCCCCCACCCAACCTCACCTCTTTGTGTTCATAGTTGATATCGTTTGGTAATTTCTCCCTGTCTCTTTCGACCAGAACTGAAATTGGATAGCAGCTGGCTGCTTCGGTTGATGCGAATCGACTTTTGTTGCTTTTTGATGTGACCAACTCCGGATTATCAATCATCATTTTCTCCTTCAGCTCCTCAAACGTCATGCTATTCTGTTTGCGTTGAGAAAAAAAAAGAGTAGGTATATTAATTTAAATGACACCTACCTATAATTACACGAAAAGGTGCATGGAATTGAGAGGCAGATGAAATGGATTTTCACTTTCTGTTGTCGGTCTCAAAACACACCTTGGACGTGAAGACTGTTTGCATCTGCCTCTGTTACATATTTCGGCAGGATGATTCAAGTGCAGGTATTCATGCATGGCTGCCATTTCTATTTGTAAGCGAACGATGGGCTTGGATGGAAACTCAGAAAGTGGTTCGGCCTTCCATCCAACGCAGAACTGCGGTAAAAGTTTCATAATATAGCTGTTTACAATCCGTAATCGAGTATTTCCCCCCGACCCTCGTCCACCCCGTTTGCAGACAGTGACACCTCGCAACGCCATGCCTTCAAGAAGCCACGTCTGATATTTCCTCGTTAGGAGTTTGAAATACTGGCTGTCGCGGCTCCCTTGATGACCCATCTATCTTTTTCACTTCAGAACCAGTTCAGAATCCTGGAAAACCTCAAATGAATCGCTGGGTTATGTCAGTCAGGCCGCGGTGTTTCCCAAGCCACCGAAAATTAAAACACAGCACCTTTTGTGTTTTGTCACGAATAACTCTGGGGAGATTTTGGTTGAGTCTTCTTATTCTTCGGCATAAACTGTGACCCTACCCCCGGAGAGAAGTGGTTGAGGTCTTGCTAATACTGCGGCATAAACTATGACCTGACCTCACTTTTTTCTGCTGCGGTGGGGCAGGGACACAATTTATGCCACAGTATAAGCAAGACCTCAACCAAATCTCCCCGGGGTACCTCACTTTTTTCTACAGCGGTGGGGCAAGGACACAATTTATGCCGCAGTATTAGTAAGACCTCAACCAAATCTCCCTGGGGTAAGAGTGCCTATGTCAGCTTGGACGCTCCCGAGAACAAAAAAGCCCTCACCACGGAAGAAAAATAAAGATGGGCGAACCCAACATAACCACATGTTGATGCACTAATCGGCAGAAGCAACTGCACGACTCAATGGTCAAGGACCTTTTTTCCTTTGCAAAATATGAAAACCATACATTGCAATTGCAATTTGGTGTGTATGTTGAATGTTGAAAGCTTACATTCCAGAGTGATCTGTCCCAAACTCCAAAGAAACCGGTGAAGGTCGGTGGCTCAGAACCCTGCTTGATCTTGACGATTGGAATGTCGACGTCTCTCATCGAAGGATCAGCTCTCAAATAATCTTCGCACATTTGTTCGGTTTGTTTTTGTTCAATTTTGTTCGAATGCTGTCCAATCCAAATGAATATGGCATCCCAAACGTCTAGAAGCATCACGTCGTCTTCGATGAGATCTTGCTGGTTGAAGTCCATGATTTCCGTCGCTGATGGGAAAGAAAGAGCAAATGTTGATGTATAAAGTGTGGCAGCCAAAGCGCATCTTGCAAAGCTTTGCGCTTGCAAGATGTCTTTCATCATAACGCTTGTGGAAAACGAGCACCCGTTTTGTGCACAACCATAATTGGCTTTCATTGACTGAACAGTTAGCAGCAAGCTGGTACCAACGTGCTGGTACCATCATGCTGGTACCAACGTGCTGGTACCATCATCAAACAGTGAAATTCAGGTCTGAATGCCGCAAAAAGGCACGTAAAAATCTTGTGAAATCTTGAATCTTTCTTGTTTTGTGAAAAACTTGTGAAGTTCTCTCCTTTTTGTTCTCACTTTCTTTTGCTGCCGTCGCTCATGCAGTTTCATGATTTCATTGACTGTTTCAAGGGCTGTATTGAGCAACTAAATCCGACTAAATTCAGGTCGCACATTTCAAGTTCCAAAAACAAAATTCAATGCAAATGCGTCATAAGGCGCGCTGTAAAACGGCTTGCAACAATAATTTGAACAACTTCAAAAACTACAGCATTGCTTACCGTTCAAAAACACTGTCCCTGTGGAGTTCAAAAGGTACAACATAACCTTGGGACACTATCACACCGACAATTATCATTGAAGACACGATATTCTTATCTAATTCATGAACCTTCTCACCTTTGAAGTTTCCTGTTGCATTTGAACAGTGGAACAACCTTGGAGAATTATCCGTGATATCGCTTAGTCTTTTATGACTTGCATATGCTTCCTTGCCTCCAATTGCATCCCAAAACTCTTTTTTCTCTTGACCTGAAAAGTTTGATTGAGGAGAAAATCAGTTGGACTGTTAGATGTGGTTTCATCGTTTTGCCTTGCCTGAGGCAAAACATTTTTATTTTTCAACTACAACAACTCGAAAGACAACCGGCATTTGCATTCTCGACTGCAAATGAAACAAAATTGCAGTTAAAGTTATGTGGAAGAACAGACACATTTGTGTTTGTTTCTCTGAGGCCCGCTTTTTGAAATTGCTTTGTCTCGGTCCTGGAGTATGTATGTTTGCATCAAAATACCTGACAAAAACAAATTGAAATCGAAACGTCCACCGCTTATTGACAAAGGACAAATTTGTTTTGACAAGATTTGTTTTGCCAAAGACAAACAGACAGAAGTATTTTTTGTTTTGAAACGACAAAAGTTGACAATGGACAAAATTTGTCATTTAAAGCCCTGCTTCGTTTTTATTTTTGTCCGTTGAAAAAAAAACTCCTCCATCCGTTGAAAAACTCCTGCATAACTCCAGGTGTGACGGACTCCCTGTTGTGTTGGCAGCGCAATCCAGTTCTGTTGACATGTGGCAGACACCAGATTCAGTGAGGATGTGGTAAAAGGCTTTTCTTGAACATTTCCTTCCATATTCTCACTGTATTTGGCCCGCAGCTCTTATGATCTGCAAGGAGGGGTTTTTTTATCTGGCCCTCACGGACTGGGGTTTCCCCTCCTTCCAGCGAGGCGCTCTATGCGACCGACCAACGCTGTTTCCAGCTTCGGTTGGTGCAATGCAAAAATAAAAAATTCCGCATAACAAAACGCTCTTCAACTTACCCTCGTATTCGGTGAGTGGTTCTGGGCTGGTTTTCAATGCGATCCGTTTGGCCATCTCTCTCTCATCTCCAGTTGATCCTTTGCCATACCAGACGAATGTGTTTTGATTCTCAACAAGGACAAATACATCGTTCGAATTGAGAGACGCTGCACGCAGATCAACCTGGGTGCGTTCGTGGAAAACAAAACAAACAATAGGTAATTGCAATTAAAGAACGAGAAAATATCGAATTTGGAACAAATCAACTCAATAATCGCTGACCTGATATAATTGAAACGATTTTTTCTTTGTCAACTTCCCTAAAAAAACTTTCTTTACCATAGGCTATTTTGGAAACGAATATGTGAAAATCGCATCACCTGCGTTTAGGATTCTTGCTGTTGATAAAAAAAGGAACTTGTCCATGTGTTCAAAACAACGTGGAAAACAAAACAAACAATAGGTAATTGCAATTAAAGAACGAGAAAATATCGAATTTGGAACAAATCAACTCAATAATCGCTGACCTGATATCATTGAAACGATTTTTTCTTTGTCAACTTCCCTAAAAAACTTTCTTTACCATAGGCTATTTTGGAAACGAATATGTGAAAATCGCATCACCTGCGTTTAGGATTCTTGCTGTTGATTAAAAAAAAAAAAAAGGAACTTGTCCATGTGTTCGCAGACACATTTTTGCGATTTTCTTTACTTTGTTATGAGATTTATTGCTCTCTCTCTCTCTCTTCGCTTATTCGGATAAGTTGTTGAATTTCTCTGAACAAGTAAAGAGCTTAATCTGAACTGGTTCGAGCAGAATTAAGCATAACTAAGCAGCTTAGTTGTTGGAATCGGTCTTTAAGTTCGTGAAAAAACCCCAGAAAGATCCAGATAAACTCTTTGATACAATCGTCACGATTCCATGAGATTACATTTTGCGAACGAAATTGAAAAATAGTGGAACACCTTTATGCAGGCGCTGTGTGCCACCAGAAAGAGAAGTAGTGACACGAACGATCGGCGCTTGCCACCACGGATTCCTTCAACTTCATTCCTGTACAGGCAATTCCACCAGCATGTTGTGATAACATTTCCAAGAGCCAGCTTTTGCTTTGCAAAAACAGAACTGGATTCAAAAACCAGCCATTTTGGTATTGAACTGATAGCGTCCTGCTAACAACATTTCAAATTCGCCAACTTATCACAATAACTACTGACTGTATGTGTGTAAACTACCTTAAGGTAGGTACCTACCTGTACAGCCATGGTGTTGTTCTGTGATGTCCCACGGACTTGGAGAAGATATCGGTCCAACTTCCCTCCGATGTGGGAATTTTGTTCTGCAAACATAACACGACATTGAAAACATTAATTTTAAAAGACATTTCCAAAAATAAAAATGCAAATGGGGGTTGCCACATCCACATCAGCTACATGCAAACATAATTCCGCCAGTCTTACAACAACTAATGATGAGTAGCTGAATAGCTCTTCCGCAGCTACCTGTTCACACATCTCGCAGCGGGCAACAACTGAGAACACTCTCGAATGTGCTCAGAAGAAAACTGAAATCCCAAAACGTCGAAGGGAATTGTCGAGAGAACTGTAAATTCGGCACAGAAATAAAAGTTTCGCAGTGTTCATATCCCTCATTTTGTATCAAGTGTCAAGTGGAGTGGGGTTCAGGAATGCTTCACAAGTCAGGCAGACAGAGCCAGGATCAAAGCCCACTTGCGATGGGTTGAGCCAGAAGTACCTACATGTAGAGCCCATGTCGTTCAGTCATGGAGATGACAATTCATCCCACACTGAAAGAAAGGTCCCCGTTTTGCATGGCGAACTATCTGTGAGTGGAGGGTCCCCAAATGTTGAAGAAAATGCCGTCCTAACAACACATGTGTCAACCACCACCTTGGGACAACGAGGAATGGAATGGTTGTCCTCCAAACAAAAAATGCAAAACTGCAATTGCTCAATGGTCAGTTGTTTGAATGGTGCATGTCGCTTTCAAAGGGAAATGAAGGTTCCCCCAGTCCCGTTTTGGGTGAAACTCTCAGTTCCATATGTCAATGATATTCGTAATGTGTATGAAGAGAAACGGTGAAGGAAAGTGTCGGAAGGAATCAACTCAACTCACGGGAGTTGTTTTGTTGATTTGCCGAGGAATAAACGGTCATGTTTCCGAAAAACATCGAAAGAAAATGAGGTGGTTCTTTGCCTTCGACGACACGAATCTGAACGGCACTTCCATTGCAAAGCTTATCGTCTAGCTCAACTGTCTTCAGGGCTGCCGTACCTTGATCATGTTGAGTGGAATGCCGTCCCTATTATTGCAAAAATAAATAGGCATTGGTTCTTTTCGAGATCGGAACAATGCAAAAATTCGTCAACAGGTAAAGTGAAGGCGGAATTAATGTACCTACTCATGCATGCAAAAAATTGTGACTGTTGAGATTTTCAAGTGAGGTCAAAATCTGATACCTGCAGAAAGCCTTGTTGCAATTTGACGCTTTAATTTCTGCCGCCTGCGTAAGAACAAAAAAGCAAGAAAAACGTTTCGGAGAGTTAAATTGGGAAACACATGTATGAGTACCAACATAAAGTGGTTGATGTTCTGGACGTCAAGTCATTTCTGAATGCATTTCCAGAAATTTTTGAGAACCAGTCCAAACTTATTCTTTTGCTGAAACAATTTTTTGGCCTGTAGGGCCCCTTGTCGTAACTTTTATGCTTTGATTTCATGGACAAGGGTGAACGTAATTGAGTACATCGTGTTCTCATCGATAGAATTCTGTCAGTGGTGGTGGAGTGATCCTTCTGCCAATCTGGTGTTAAATCTTTGGAGTAAAGTTGCTGTTAGAAAGATATCCATAAATCTGCACCGGGAAGAATTTAGGAGGCGCCAGTTTGTTTTAAAATTCAAAATACGTTGAATGGAAAATAATGGGCTTCTAAAAACTACGACATAATATTAATTGGTTGACTTACGAGCCAATAATATATCAACTGTGTTTGTGTGGTTCCACCTGTCGCATGCCCGGCGTATCGAACGACATAGCAGCTATCTGAACAGAAATTGCCGGATTCCTTCTTCGAAACTGGTTGCAGTTCATATTCCACCACCCTGTACACTTCCTTCTGTCCTGATCCGTCGTCAATCATCCTAGTTGCAGCTGCCAATTCGGGTTTCGAGTGAAGTGTTTTCGCATCGAATTTGGTCTGAACCGTCTTCACAACGTTATTTGCTGGAAAGTGAACCATGTTAGTATAGACACTGTTCTGTTGCAAGGTCCCACGGTCAGCACTTCATTTGGTATTGCATTAGCCATCTTGTCAAAGCTGTGCTCAAGCTCTCATCAGCAGTCAGCTGCGTTGTGATCAAGTCGGAGTGGAACAAACAAAATCCCGAGGAAAAAGCCGGAGGAAATGAAATTCGCTATACCGAGTCCACGACCTTTCCCTCGTTCATTTTGTTTCACTCCTACTGGATCGGACCAGCCGTGGAGGAGATGTAGGACATTGCTTCATGCGTGTTTCTCTGCTTGCTCACAATCATGACCAAAATGCCTGATTGGTGATTGATATAGGCCCAACTCCACCTATATTTTCAGTCAAGAACAAACTGGGTGTTTGTCGCTCATGGCACCCATATCATATGTCTCCGTCCTTTTTTCCCTTGGTTATCTCTCAGCCGCTTTCCACGCGTCTCTTTCCTCCCGTCACACCACCACTTCCACTGCGAAAATTCGAATTGCACCCAGCGAGCGTAAAGTTTTCCTTGCCAACATATTGAAGGCCCAGCACGCGCCATGTTGAAAAAGGTTTTTTGAAAAAAGTTCGAAAATTTCGAAAGGTTGAGCGTTTGAAAAAAGTCCCCACTGACAGTTTCGCGAGCTCCAATTGAAGGGCCAGTTTGAGAGAATAAGTTTATCCAAACATGAGAAATGCTCACTTGATATTGGCCATCCCAAACCCATTCCGGTTGTCTGATCCCGCTCTCTCCAAGTTCGAAAGAGGGATTTGAATTCAGACGACTCCCCTGACTCAATGACCCTGGTCACAGGCGTGTTGGCTGGATAGCCTTTCTTCTTGATGAAACCCTGCGCATTCCTCATTGCTTCGATCCGTTCCTTCTGCTTTGTCTTCTTGCCAACCCAGATCCAGATTCCCTGCTCGGCGTTGTCAATTATGAACGAATGCTGAAAAGAGTGAGTTCAGCAGCAACGCAGGTGAAGAAAAAATTGCAAGTGTCAACTCATCCAAAACGTGTTTGCCTTCAATCCTGCAAATAATAATGTTCACCTTGATTTCCGTATTTGGTTTGACGGAGCATCGTTTCAGCTTTCGGCGACAACTTTTGATCTTCAGTGTGCCCAAGGTCATGCTTTTTTGTACCTTTATGAGTATTGTTAGAACTACAGTGCTCAGAGTGTCCTGAAAACAGTGCTAGGAACGGTATCTCAGAAAAACTTGGAGCAGGGCACTTCGTCCAACAAGGATAGGCACGGTAATTGTCGTTGGTATTGTGCTCCAGTAGGGCGAAAAACCCTCCGGCAGATCGCCAAGTGGGAGCGCTTTTGCAGTTTTCCGGCGGTGGGAACAGTAAGGGTTCAGGTAATGTTGGAGCTGCGTTTCAAAACCTAAAGGGCGGGCAGAAAGGATAGCTGAGAGAGCTCCCACGCACTTTGAGAACAGGTTGGAAACGAAAACTGCCCAAAGTTCCCTAAAAATCAAATTTTTTTTCAAAATCCCAAAAATTTCAAAATTCAAAGTCCCAAAAAGTCCCAAAAGTTTCCAATTCAAAGTCCCAAAAAGCCAACCAAACAAGCAACACTTGAACATAATCATGTTGAAACTCACCCCAGAAACCAGATCAGTCTGTTCGAGTGGTCCACTTTTGACTTCACTCACTTTCAGTGTTCCATCTGTAAAATTTTAAAATCTATCATAAGATAGGCAGTTTAGGACATCAGAATATTAGCCGCATATCGACATGCGAACGCTCATCCTTATGTGGGTCATTGGCAAGATGTCATGAAGTGTGAGTGAAGTTTAGGATTCACTTTTGAATCACCATCTTCTTTCCAATTACATTTTGCAAATCACAATTTTTTTTTCTTGTCTTAACATAGATTCTAGCAGAGATCACATTGTTTAAATTGGCAAGAGGGATTTTTTCCAGGGCTCACAATCTCACGTTTTTGCCCTTTCCAGTTCGAAATCTGTGAAAGTTCACATGTTTGCGTGGTCTTTATTTTAAGAAAGCGTCGAGACCTGGAGACTGATAGTTAACAATCGTTACTGTCGCTTCGCCAGTCTCCAGTTAGATGTTGGCGTTTGTGGAAAGTGACGTTTCGAGGACATCGAGCCTCCTTTTCTTTTTCGCAGGACAATGCTTTGAAGCCCTCCTCAACATCCCTTTCACAAACGAAGCTGGAACCCACATGAAATCAAAATTCACTCGCTGCACACTTTTCTTTCAAAAGCTGCAACCCGCGTCAAAACAAATTTCACGTGTTGCATTCCCTTATTTTTGGCAGGAGCAAAAACTCTCCTCTTTACCCCTATTTCAAAAGCTGCAACACACGTTAAATCAAATTTCACCTGTTGCATACCCTTTATTTTCGGCAGGGGCAAAAACTCTCCTCTTCTACCCCTATTATTTCAAAAGCTGCAAACTACGTCAAATCAAATTTCACCTTTTGCATGCCGTTTATTTTCACCAGGGGCAAAAACTCTCCTCTTTACCCTTATTATTTCAAAAGCTGCAAACTACGTCAAATCAAATTTCACCTTTTGCATGCCTTTATTTTCGGCAGGGGCAAGAACTGTTCTCTTTACCCTTATTATTTCAAAAGCTGGAAACTACGTCAAATCAAATTTCACCTGTTGCATGCCGTTTATTTGCGGCACGGGCAAAAACTCTCTTCTTTACCCCTTTATTTCAAAAACTGCAGCCCACGCCAAGTCAAATTTCACCTTTTGCATACCCTTTATTTTCGGCAGGGGCAAAAACTCTCCTTTTTACCGCTATTTCAAAAGCTGCAAACCAAATCAAAACAAATTTCACCTGTTGCAAACCCTTTATTTTTGCAAGAAGGAAAAACGGAGAAAGTGGAATGATACACATAACATGAATTCGACGAACCTTCGTCGGAACACTGATAGAGCTTGAGTCCGTGAGTTAGTCTCTTTTCCTGTTCCTCATCTGATGTATCCGAACATTGTTGCAGCTGTCGAAAATGAATTACAAAATGCAAACATCCAGAATTTATTATAGCCTGCGGTATAAAATTCAGCGCGGTGCGAAGAAAAAAAGCACAAAGTCCCGAATCTATTCCTTCTTGTGATTCAATTTTGAATTGAACGAGGCTCATTTCCGATGAGTCTATAATGCAAATGCAAGAAACATATTTTTTTACCCTGGAAATGTAAGGGAAATCTTCCCCTTCAAAATACAAGAAAAATCTTTCACCCTCGACATGTACCTAATAAAAATCTTTCATCTTCGAAAGACAATAAAAATTCTTCACTCTAGAAATGCAATAAAAATCTTTCACCTTGAAATGCAAGAAACATTTTTTCACAAGAAATGAATGTAAAAAAAATCTTTCACGTTCAAAACAAGTGAAATCTTTCACCCTCGAAATGCAAGAAAACTCATTCACTCTCGAAATTCAAGATAAATCTTTCACTCTCGAAATGCAAAAAAAAACTTTCACGCTCGCCCTCGAAATGCGAGAAACATAATTGTTCACCATCGAAACTCATTTGGCCTCGAAATGCAGAACGCGGAAGAGATTTCGGTTGCATAATCAGCCTCGTTTTGACGAAGCGTGCTTCGTCAAAATGCACCGGACAAATGGTCTCTTGGCAATGAAAAAAAACGAGGTCATCGTTTTTCGCAGTCACCCACAAAAATTCTTATTAAAATCCACATTTTTACTGAAAAAGAGACAGCAGTTGACAGGCGATTGCATATGTACCAAATATGTACCTTCTTGTTGAAGATGTTGAGAAATGTGTTGAAATATTTGAGTTCTTTCTCCGGTAAGCTGCTCTCCTTTCCATCTTCGACGAAGATCACTGTTCCTCCGCCTCGTTCGCCTCTCAACTTTTGACAAAACTGTGAATTATTGTAACAGCACAAGCAAAGCAATTTGGTCAAAACACTTCGCGTAGGTATACTGGCGGCGGAAAAAGATTACCCATACATGTGAAAATTTCCATTCTTGAGATTTTAGCAAAAACTCCATGCTGTAGAAATAAAAGATCATCTTTCATCACTAATGTCAAAATCTGACACCTCAAGAAAGCTCCGTTGCAATTTGGCGCTTTAATTTCTACCAAATGCATAAGAGTAAAAAGAAAGAAAAAAAAGTTTCGGAGGCAACAGTTAGATGGGAAAAACACATGTGTGAGTAATGTTTTTCGCCGCCACTATACATTACTTTTTCGGCAACAACACTCTAAGTTATGAAAAAAAAAACTGTTTTATATCAACGCCCTTTTGACATCGAGGGCATTACGGTTCTCTTCATTTCAGAAGTGTTTAAATTTGGGTAACAGTTCGGAATACCTGCCAACATTGAACTGAACGAGTTATCACACCATTGCTCTCCGATATACTTAAAGCTAACTAAACCTAACCTAACCTGATCTAACCCAACCTAACTAATCCCAACACACCTATCCTAATCTATCCTACCTTACTTGCATCGTCCTCATCTTCCTATCCCATTTTGGACACTTGAGCATGTGTGAAAACTCGTCCAGTTCAGCTTTTTCAGATGTCGGCAGGTATTCCGAACTGCAACCTAAATTGGTGCGTATTGAAGGCAAAACTTTACTTTTCTTCTCATTCGTGAAGTCTAAAATTTATTTATTCCCTTTTGTGTTTCCAAATTCCGTTTCGCTCCTTCCCTCAAGCGATGCGAATAATTCATGCGGATTGCATGTGTTTCACATCTTTCCGGCCGAAACAACGAGTTAGAAACTTAACTATACGTACACTCATTACCTAAAGCTTTCCAACATCGGAGCTCGGTTTCACAATACGAGTACATGGCTTCGCGTGCTGAAAAACGTCATGGCACATGCGTGTGTAAGGTGCGAAGTTACATCAAGCTCTTTTGGAGGGACCTTACATGGCCAATATCCATTGACCAAAATTACAAACATCGCTATGGGTATTTTTTCAAATATTCCTGAAAAATGATGTCAAGTTCCCGATCAAATTCCAGCAACTTGTTTGACTTCGATAGCTGATCCATCCCCTGATGGAACGGCTGTCAGTGGGAGGCCGCGTGAAACGAGCCTGAATACTTGAAGGAAGCAAAGAATGCTTTGCACAATTTGCACCACCTAATCCTGAAATTACTTGAGATAAAAATGTCACATTTATATCGAACCGAATGATCAAACGAAACAAAGGAATCGAAATAAAGAAATACTGAAGAACGGATAGCCAAAGCGCAGTTGGAGTTGAAAGACTGACTGATCAAGTTTTGTAAAACTCTGCCATTAACCCTAGATCTCCTTCTAAACCTTCCATTAAACCCTCTGAAGTGCAACAACCCTTGAAACATACAAATCTCTGGGTTCAATTTCTTTCGTCGCAGAGTTCAATAAGCTGGTAACACAAACCAACACGAAAAAAGTACCGGGAGGAAATTTTTTCTTAATTTTATCATCATGGGATGCCATTTTTCCCTTAACAGCCCTGAATAGGACTGACAGAGGAATTTTTGTGGAGCAAACACAACTATTTCCGCCGATTTCATTCAGTCCTTGTGATGAGATAGATTACTTTTGTCTTTGCTGTATAAACCCGATATTTAACATATTGAAAAATTCAACCTGGATTTCTCATGGATTATATCCTACTCCTATATTGCTCTGTAGCCGTCAATCCAGCCGCGATTGCGACTTAAAGGCTAACAGGAATGGAATAACCATAACCCATGGTGAACTGAGCGCATATGGCGCAGTGGTTAGCGCATTGGACTCCCACCCAGGTGGACCGAGTTCGATTCCCCGTCGGGGCACGAAATTTACTGTGGCACAAATGGTGCATCCTCCCTGGGCGAGGCACAGTAAATGAGGTCGGAAAGAGAGACTTAGTGGCCAGTCTCTTAGTCCTTCGGATGGGACTTTAAGAAGGAGGTCCCGTGTACAGTATCACACTGCGCACGTTAAAGAACACCTAGCTCCAAGTCCAAGACAGTGGCTTGGCAGGTTACACAACAGAGAAGCCACATCTCACAAGTCGCACATCACTGCTCTGCAGAGCATGACTCTCTCCGGGAAACCTGCGGGTTGGCGTGTATACGCCGGAAAACTGGTCCGAGTCGTTTCAGTTGAATGCAGAGCAGAATTATTGGGCTACGATTATGGGGCATAGTTCTCCTTGCGAGCCCAAGGTGTGTGCAACAAGGTAAAAGGTCGGACCACCAGCCGAATGGCTATCAGTCCATATGACTCCACGATGATGATGAAGGCTGCACAAGAGTGGAAGGCACTGAAAACAATCGTTCACACAAAAGTGAAACATTTCCTACGTTAGAAATGTTGGAGGTGACTTTTCCCTGCGGCGTCCGGATATTACCATGTTAAAAAAGCTACAGTTGAGTGGTTTACTTGTGGTCGTTAGGTATAAGCTGCCGTCAACCAACCTGCGCTCCCTTCAATTTCTCAATGCCGTTCGCCTTGCTCCCCGTCCAGATGAATATCGCATCCCTGGTGTCCAGTACAAACACGTCGCCTGCGTTCATTTTACTCCAGCTTATTTCGCTGAGCTGCCTGATGACAGGATTTCGTTTTCCTTTGATGCTGAACAAGCAAGGAGGTCGATCTTCATCGTTTATGCTGACGTGATTCAACGCAGATTCAATCCCTCCAATCAAATATCTGAAAGAAGAAACAGAAGGTACACGTGTACCAACGTGATTGGCTGAACTGTAACTGCGCTCCTGCTTGGATACAGTCCTGAAAAATCACGAATCTGCAGAACAGAATCAAGATTGGCTAAAGCAATTCAGTGCGGATTCCAATTCGGCAAATCAGAAGATCGAAAAATCCAGGGACAAAAGTCTTCTCAGCTTATTCACATTCATTTTCCAAATCGATTATCGTTAGTAACTCGATGCAGGCTAAATTTCTTGCAGTTGGAGGCGACATTTTGAACTGAAATGTCCGGAGAAAGTACGCGGAAGTTTCCAACAGTTGGCATCATGCTGCGAATACATACATACAAATTGTGGGCTGGGAAAAGGTTTCAAACGAACAGATTGTCAACTTCAACGGAATGAGTGTTTTTGCATTTCATTGACAACAGGACACCAGCAGTTAAGTTCAGTGGCCGTTTTCAACCCCGATTGAAAAAAAAAAACGCAAAAAAACGAGCCGAATAAGCATTGCTGAAGCTTAAGCTTACTGAATGCCATCTTTGAAATATGACAAAAATCTCGACGACTCCTTCCCAAGTGTTTCCCTGTGTTCAACTGGAAGGCCTCCCAAGTGGTCATCCAACTCGACCGTCTTGTAAGCTGCAATTCCAGCCTCATCCTGACTGCAATTCTTTCCCAACCAAAAGTGGATGTGCTGATCCAATCGACCCTTGACCTGCTTCTGAGCCTGCGATAAGGATAGGTATGAACAAAAATGACAAGTAGGTACAGGGTGGTCAAAATTTAAAGTTCAGCAAAAGTTGAGTAATGGTTAACTTTAAGTTGTCCTGCGTTTAGCATTTAAACTTTTCTTTGTTGCTGTTGTCAACAGAATTTGCTTTTGCTTTTGTGGTAAGACAGAATTAACCATTGCCATTCTTGTTTCCGTTTTTTCACAGCATTTTGTTCAAGTTATTGCCATTTTATTTGTTCAGACATTAAAAAACGACTTTGACCAATGGTGATTAAATTTCCCCTTTTCGATCAATTTCCGGCAGACCCCCATCACCGAAAAAAATTCATCAATTCCTCCAGGAATTTGTCCGCAGTTGCGTAACAATGATGAATTTGTCGAAAAATGTGATGAAATTGTGCATTTGGCCTCCTCAAAACGACAGAATAATCAAATGCCCGCAGCATAACCACACTGGCAATTTTATGGAAAAATCATACCCCGTCTGGCAATGCCAGAAGCAGATTTTCGAAGAGAAGGCGCTCTTTGGGTGGGGCCCAATTTCCGAGCCAAAGAACAATATTCACCTCCTTCCGCCAAAATATTGAAACGACAAATTATGCTGCAAGCTGTTTGTACTCATAGATTATTGAACCCAAATACGAGTATGTAGACAACCGAAGTCACAGCTGAAATAAAATGCAAATGTCCATACTCCATTTTTATTATCCGTGTAAAGTTTTTTTATTTCAAATTTTCTTCGTGAAAGCGGACACTGTTTGCAATCGAGCTTTTTTAAACATGATCACATGTTTAACAAAGTTGCTGTCCACTGATTATTTCACCCGAAAAACAGCGAGGAGATTTAGGACAACAATGGCCGGTGAGATTTTTCAATGGATAAAATAATATGGTGAAGAATTCTCTGCACAGAGCAATGGTTTTCACTTGATCAATCTGGAATCTGGTTCATCTCCAGCCGGTGACAATTTACCCCGCGAACTTTCCCCACAGAATAATGCCATGAATAGATAAATGATAAGCCATATTTTCATCATAGGTACCTACAGGGTGGCCCAAAAGTCCCAGAACAACGTTTTCCGGAATGGTTGCGCTGAGCTGATCAGTTGTCCAACGGATCAGTGTATTGACCTTCATGATTCGAACATTTCCCGGCCCATCAATCCGGCCCACACCATGACATGAGGAGGGTGAATCTGGACCTCCTCCGTAAAGTGGGGGTTCGCGTGGCTCCAGAAGTTAAACGTTGCGCGCAGTCGAGCTGAGATAAACGGCGCATTCATCACTGAACAAGACAGACTGGCGGAGGGGTGTTGCAGGGAAAGCTGCCAAAAGAGCTGCGCAGGCGGCCTGGCAGGTGACGAGATCAGCATCGGTT
>JASGXE010007363.1:0-28720 GCA_030068105.1 Sinentomon sp. SZTP_YWyxl | reverse complement strand
GTCAAGCTGGGGAAAATGCCGCTGAATAACTGTCAAGCAATTGTGAAGCAAAGGAAAATGCCGGCAAACGCCTGTCAAGAAAGTGAAAATGCTGTCAAATCGATGTCGAGCAAAGCAAAATGCCTTGAAACCTCTGTCAAGCGCGAAAAAATGCTGCCGAACACACGGCAAACACATCCGTTTCATTTTCAATTTTGCGAATTTGGTCATCCCTGCAACGTCAAGCGTCAAGCAGCCGTCAAGCGTTTCAGTCGGTTCGTCAAGTGTCAAGCGTCAAGCGTCAAGCAGATTTTGTCAGGCGTTTTAGTCGCACCCGGTGAAAGGACCCCTGAGAGGTCACTCCAACCACCATCCCGAAGGACGCACCTCCTGAACATTAAAATACCATGAATCTGTCTACGCGTGGCAAGGGTTTCCCAACCAAGCTCCCTCCCAAGGAGCGAAACGCTGGAATTGAAAGAAAAATCACCAGAAACAAACCGAATCGCCCTTCTGTGAACTGCCTCGATGGCATCGATATTGCACTGTTGATGAGGGTCCCATGTTGTGAAAGAATACTCAAGGACGGAACGGACAGTAGAAAAATAAAGTATCGATTTGATCTTTTTGGAAGCATGGGCATAGTGCCTAATTAGGAACTTCAATTGATTCGAGGCACGTTTGACGATGTGATTGATGTGTGATCCCCAGTTAAGTGACGAGTTGAAATGCTCACCGAGGTACTTAATTTCGTGAGGACGTGCCAGAATTGATGAGCCGACATGATAATCAAAGACTGGTGGGTGCACAACCGAGGTGAAAGACATTACGGATGTCTTCGAAACATTAATACTCATGCTATTCACTGTACACCATGCCAAGATACTGTCTAGGTCACTTTGCAGAGCAGTGGAGTCGTTTTGTGACTTGATGACCCTATAACGGACGATGTCATCTGCGAACAACCTCACATTTGAGGTGATATTCTCAGACAAATCATTTACATAAATAAGAAATAACATTGGTCCACAAACGGAGCCTTGGGGTATGCCGCTGGTCAGAGGGTGGGGTTCGGATAGGTCACCGCATACAAGCACTTGGAAATCTCTTATCAGATATGAAGTTAGCAATCCACAGGTAAAGGTTCTCGGGTATCTGCAGACAGGCAAGCTTGGATAAAAGGGTAGGGATGGCAACTTTGTCAAAAGCTTTCACCAAGTCAATGAAAATAGCATCTGTGATGCAGGACTCAGCAAGAGCAGTAGAGATGTCATACACGAAGCTTGTCAGCTGTGATTCACACGAGAATTTGGTACGAAAACCATGCTGGCGGTGAGAGAAGAAATGTTTGCTCTCAAGAAGTCTATACAAGTATCCAGCAACAATCTTCTCCATGAGTTTGGCCGAGGAACTGATAAGGCTTATGGGTAGAAATGACAGAGTCGTGAGAGCGTGACCTCCTTTTGGCAAGGGTTTGACAATGCTTCGCTTCCAATCCGAAGGGATGACATTTTGAGCAAGGGACACAGAGAAGAGCACATAAAGGAAATTTTTGATGACATCAGTGATTTTTAAAAAATGCCATGGGAATGGAGTCGATTATGGAAAATGTGGAATTTTTGGAGGACTTGATTGCTCTTTCAATAGCTTCAATTGAGATAAGATCTGCATCCCGCAGAAATGCAAAAGTTGGGTTTTGAGAGACAGAGGTCGATGAAGAAGGGTTCAGGAAGCTTCGTAGGGCCAAAGCAAATGAGGTACTGGGCTTAGGATTAACCAACCGGCCGTCAGGGGGTCTACATTGAGAAACTGAACATGAGGCTTTACTTGACGTTTTACTGTTGTGGAATTTCCAGAACTGCTTGGTGGAAATCATGTCATCAACAGCAAGTCTCTTACAAAATTAGCTTCCAGGGAACGCAACTTGGATTGATAAACTCTGAGGGATGCGGTGTTATGCGAAAAGAGGTCTTGGTTTGAGGAACAATCACGAAAGAGATTCAAAAGCCTAAGGTACATCTGACGAAGATCGTGGTTAAACCAGGGAGGGAAAGACAAACTCCCAACTTTGACTGAGTGACGCTTTGGGATGAAATGGTCAACAGCAAAGGAACATACCATCCTAAATTCGGTCCAAAGTTGGTCGATAGCAGGATCCAGGTCACAGAAGTCAAGGAGAGCCAAGTTGAGATAACGGTCAACAGCAGTCTTGTCATACTTGTCAAACTGGTATGTGTAACCGGGGGGATCAGTGTGAAATGTAGGGAGTGGAGGAGGGGAACAGCAATCAACTAGGAAGATGGCACTGATCATTAAATGATCACTCAGACCAATGATGGGTTTTGCTGATTTTAGGCACGATTGAGGACAGTGGAAGATGAGATCAATTGTGGTTCCAACACTAGGTACAAGAAGGTCTGAGGGGCGGGTGACAAAGTTCACTGCTTGTTGAAGGGAAAAGCTGTCACACATTCGCTGTAAACCCTCTGGGTAAATGCAGTCTGACCCGGATGGCATGGCATTGATGTTAAAATCGCCCATAATAAAAATCGGAGAGTCACTACTAACTAGACCGGAATGCTTGAGTGGTGAAATGGCAATATGGAACTCCTGGAAGATGCCTGAAAAACAATCTATTGCTTCACTGGGAGGACGGTACAACAACAATAGAAGGGTTGGCGGAAAAGAGAAATCCAATGTAATGACGATAAACTCGAACTTTGGGCTGCGGAACAGAAGTTTAGGTTGCAGGTACGGCTTCACCCCAAGAAGGACCCCTCCTCCAGTTTTGGAACGATCCCTGCGGAAAATGACATAATCCGGAGGAAGAATATCATTCTCTTTACAGGACTCATCAAGCCATGTTTCTGTAATGGCTATGCAATCGGCAATGGCTATGCAATCGGTATTAGGTAGGGAGGTAGGTAGGTACCTACATACTTTCATTTTCCCCATTAAGTTTCCTTTTGTAGGAAGGATATCTTCGTTTTTTTTGTCGTTTTTCGGGCCCAGTTCTTATTGCTCTTTTTTTCTTTTTTCCAATCATGCAATGATTTATTTCACGAACTGACGATGTTTGGCTGGTGTTGACCGCCTCTGAATGGACATTCCAATTTGAATTTGTGCTTGTGAATTTTTGAATGACGACGACCACTGTTGGTCTGAGTATCATGGTGCATTTTGAATGACGACGACCACTGTTGGTTTAAGCATCATGTGCTTTGTTTCTTCAAGCATCACTCGTGCGCCTCTGGAGCCTACTTGCTTGGTCGTCCTCGGATTGAGTTGGACTTCTTGTCGAGTGAGTTTTCGTTTGCCTGCATTTTGTGCTAGGTACCTATCTCGGGACTCTTTGCTTTGACCGGTGCGCTCTAACTGTTTTTGAGGGGGGCAGTAAAAAAAAACTGACTGAGTCCAGAATGGGCCTCAATGCGAGTCGCTTCGGAAGGAGGCTACGGGCATTAAATAACAAGATGGAGAGATTGAACTTGATGCCACGTGCAGCGGAGGCAACAGGAGGGGCCAACGGTACACCAGTCTGGAGAACCCCAACTAGAGATGCACTAGAACAACGATCCGAGGCTTGAGCACACAAACGGCAAGCAGTCTTCTGTGGCTTCTGCCTGTCAGCACAACCGCAATGAAGGCTAGTGTCGACTTGGGCGGGGTCAATGGCAGGGACTGGGGAGTCAGAGAGAGCAATTAATGGACTAAAAAAGAATTGATGGAGCGAGTAAGTCGTGAGGCAACCTCTTGTTTTGGAACACATCATTTTGCGAGCAAAAAATTCGATTCATCCATTGACTGTCTGCGTTGATTTGGATTCATGACAAATTCCTTTCATTCATTCATGATTCACAAGTCGCATTTGACCAACGGCAATTTCCGCAAGTTTTTGAGTGAGCTTCCCCGCGGGAACATTTTGGGTTTCGCGGGTTGCGGTTTTTTTGCTGGTTCGGCTCCGCAGTTCGCGGTTTTCCGGAAATTGTTTTTTCCGGCAGAAATGTTTTGTTTTTGATTTCTGGTTTTTGGTGGAGTTTTTCCATTTTTTTTCTCATTTTGGAAGTCGCCCATTTTGCGAGAAAAATTCAATTCATCCACTGACTTTCTCAGAGTTGGTTGGATTCATGATTTGTTCTTTTGTCATTCATTCGCTGTTCGCGAATCGCATTCCACAAATCGCATTTCATTTGAACAACGGCACAAAAAAGCAGCATTGACCGTCCATTAATTTTTTTATTTTTTTTACTGGGGACGGAGTCCCCCGCCGATGAGTTCGTTGGACAAAAAGTCCAGTCATTTTGAAAAGTGAAAAGACCGATGCCGAGGAAAGGTGCACAAAACATCCAGTGCATCAATTTTGCACTTCTCGAAAATTCACTTGCTTTGCTGGTGAAATTCGACATGACTCGCTGATTTTTTGCATGCAATAAACACCAACTGCAGATGTTTGACGCAGAGATTTCCAAACAACGAGAAAATATTGTATGGGCAGACTGCAGAGGTGGAAAACTTTTTTTGCGGCTTGGGCAGGTATCAATGTGGCATGGGTATTAATGAGAAATCTTTTTTCATTTTTAAAACTGGCAATTTTTTTAACGAATTTTTTTTTTAATTTGAGGAAATTTATTTTATTCCCACAAAAATATCCTGGGAAGTGACGAAAACGCTGAACCTGCTTGTCCTGCTTGTCTTGCTTGTCCTGCTGGTAATGGCCAGGTCAGGGTTAGGTTAGGGTTAGGTGAGGTTAGTTTAGGTTAGGATAGCCTAATATAACAATAAACTAACCTATTTAACCATTACCAGCAGGAAAAGCATGTTTCCAGCAGGACAAGCAAGACAAGCAGGACAAGCAGGTTCAGCGTTTTAGTCACACCCACCTCTTATCCAGAGGTTCCTTTCTGCTGCTGAAATGCTGCAGAATGATCTTCCTGCCGCTGAAATCATCTCCGACCTTGTGGACGATGCTATCGGTGGAATTTTCACATTGCATACCTGACCTGGTTCGTTGCTATTTGTTTGTTTTTTCTTTTTTGACATTGCTATCGACAACACCCACATTGGGTTTCTAAAAATTCACTTCATGCACCAATGGTTTGCACTTGCATTCCACGTTTCGTTTCTTTTTGTGTAACCTACATCCGTTCACCTTGCTGGCCGAAAAGATGCATGCTGCCTCGGTGAGAGAACATGACGACTTGATTGTTGTCGTGGTAATTGCCGAGGCAAAAAAATGATGTATGCCTGACCGGGGTTTACCACGTCCAATGGCTTTTATTGCCTGTGGCCCCCAACATAGTTAAAAAATTTCCTTTGCCCACTGTGTTCGGCATCGGTTCTGTTGTCACGCACGACTCACGAACCTTTCATTTCAGAAATTGGGGTTTTTTTTTCTGCATTTTTTTTTTTAATTTTTATCACAACAACATGGAAAACATGAAAAACCAGCCATTTCGCAAAAAGAGAAACATGGAATCGGCTAATCAAGAAACCCAGCATGTCAACCAACCTCACCTCATGATAAGTGCCATTCCATTCCATCCGGTGATCAGAACATATTTCCGTTGTTGAATGAAGAAAAGGATGAGTATCCATTGTTGATATGATGATTCAGAATGGTAGAATGTCAGATATCCCGCAATTGTGTGTTTTTGAAACCCGCGGTTTTTTGGCTATTTTCTGGATTTTCTTGCGGTTTTTCCGTGGGTTTTTCACAAAATTCTTGCGGGTTTTCAAAAAATCATCTGGCAACACTGCTGCTGGCATGCAACCTCCCGTGAGTGGGCTGGGTTGGGGAAGGAAAAAAACGTTTCTCCCTACCACCCCCACACCACCAACATGGTGTTGTGTTGGTTTGGGGGTGGGAGGGAGAAACAGAGGGAGAGATAGGGCTGGGGGAGGGAGAGTGTCTGGTCTCATGGTCTGAGGGAGGAAGAGGGAAGAGAAAGAGGGCGAGGGAAAGAGGGGGAGACAGAGAGGGAGGGAGAGATACCGAGGTAGCGGCCGAGAGAGGGTGGGAGGGGGAGAGGAAGAGGGTTCGTTTGATATGAGTGTCACCTCCCTCATCAATGATCTTGGTTGGGAAACACTGGAACTCCGAAGAGTTTTGCATGGTCTCTCTTCGTTCAGGAAATGCATAAAAACAGATGTGGGGGTTGGGGTGATGGACCTTGGAGCTTCAAAACAAACACACTTCCTACAAGGGTAGGCGGTTTTTAATCATTTGTCCCTCCTATAGTTTCGAAAAATGTGGATCGGCATGCATTTTTCATGCAATACCTCATTGTGTGGAACAGATTGCATCTCCTCCCAGAAGTTTTAAATATCCTAGAGAAGCCTCGGTTAATGATTAGACCCAATTACAAAAACCTAGGTATAGGTAGTCCGTTTTTGTCATTTTTCTAATTTGCTTCGCCCATTTTCTTTCTTTTACCAACACATTTCAAGGGAATTTCTGTTTGTGAATTTTTATGCACAACTACACATTTTGTTGGGTTCACTTTATTCCACGTTCATTCTGGCAATTTTTAATGTGGATATGACATGATTCTTCGGCTGATATTTTTCAATGACCGGACAAATGACAAGGTTTGACACCATTCTTGATTTCATTGTGTTTGTTGTTGTTTTTTTTTCCTTATTACTGGCCGGCATTTTAAAATAACAAATTTGCCCTTTTTGCCTCACCCTTGGGAAAAATTGGACCATATTGCCCCATGGCAATTTTACTGTTCTAGTTTCCAGTTTTTATTTTACCATAATTACAGTACTGGGCAGAGTGGGTACCTACAACCAGTGCCTTAGCCAGAAATTTCAGAGGGCAGGGCACCCCACTGGAATGTGGGGCACCAAAGTCAACGACAGAACAAGGCCCTCAAACGGAGGGCACACCGAGTGTGGTTAAGGGACAGTATAGCCTATGTAGTGTGGGAATAGATAGGTATCTTCGTTGAGGGGGCCACTTGTGGCCATTGACTACCAAAAGGTCAAGCGGGGTCTGTGAGCAGTTCCAGCGGGGTTTCAATGGACAGCTGGCTGGGGATTTGGAGGTCAGGGCTCCAAACAGCTGGATTGCTTCCATTACATGTCAGGCCTTATTTTGTTGGGGACAACTAGGTACCTACCTGCCAATAACATGATGGGCGGTCCTAGACATCCTGCGTTTGCCATTTTCTTGGTGTAAGCACACATTTTCCAATTAGGTTCTAGCTTTTGCAAAGTGGCAATCATCAGTGCATTGCTGCTGTCCACACTGCATGAAGGGATGATGCATAATGACATTTTTTCTTCTTGTGTCAGCTGCCTTTATATGCCTGCAGAGGGCATGATCTTTTGATTAGTGGGTGGGGCTTAGAACTGGGTAAGGGATTTTGGCAACAAGATCCTCCCATGGACCAAGGCCAACAACATCTCTTTGAGGATAAAAGGAGACAGACAGAGGCAACCATGGTCATTCAGTTGCGAGCGAGCAGAGGTCAGAAGCGCACGAATTTTTGGACATGATGGCATCCATTTTGGCCAGGAGGGCGCACATTTAAGGCAGAAGGGTGCGCTTTTAGGGCAGGAGGGCGCCTGTTCAGGGCAGGAGGGCGCCCCTTGTGAAGGCAGGGCGATGCGCCCTTTGCGCCCTTCACACCTAAGGGACTGCTACAACCAATATAACCTACCATCTCAAAATAAAGGGAACCATAAAACAGTTGTGCAATAGGTATCATAAAAATAAATAAATAGATACCAAGTAAAACTCACTCAAACCAGCATTTTCTACAATCAGCTTACAAGCCTTCTCTTAGTAAAAGCCATCTCTGGTGTCAGTGACCACTTCATGATTTGTGCTCAATTTTCAATTGATTCCTGCAGTCCACCTCCTCTTCCCACCTTCTCCAGTGACATCGAGGAGTCCTTTTGTTTCAGCAAATATGATAAACTCTCTGTTGATAGGTTTCTCAATTTTGCTCTTCTAGATTTCTGCAACTTTGACGGGGACCCTGTCCTTGACAATACCTGGGATGAATTTAAATCCATCTGCAGTATGTCCATGACCTTATATGTTCCAAAGAGAATTAATACTGTGCGATCAGGTAATCTTTCCTTTCCTGCATGGTTCACATCATCTCTGCGTGGCAAATACCTTAGGATGCTAGATCTCTTCACCCATTGTTCAACCGACAAGAACCTCTTTCGGCTCTTTCCTCGTTATGCTGCTGCACTCAGGGACTATCAAAGCCAGCTCCATTCCATGGAAAGAAATTTTGTTCAGAGGTTAGCGGTCAATGACGTAATATCCACAAAACAGTTCTGGAGGGGTGCGTCTAAAACACTGAACACTGGACGTTGGACACTGGACACTGAACGGAAGGACTAAAACACTGAACGAGGCACTGGACACTGCCACTGGACGAGTCAGGGATCTCCAAATTTGACACTTACACAATTCTGATTGCATGCGGGTAAAGAAAGAAAACAATATGCGACATTTGGTCGCCAGGCGTTTGACCTCCGTGGACATCAATTCAACATATTTTTGCGTCAATCATTTCACCGTAACATGGGAAATAACCTCTGAACAAGGTGTGAATGTTGGAAACATGCACTGGACAGTGTGTCAACATGGAAAAGACACACTGGACAGGGTGTTAACATAGAAAACACGCACTGGACAGGGTGTCAACATTGAAAACACGCACTGGAGAGGGTTTAAGCAAGGAAAACACACACTGGACAGGGTGCTAACATAGTAAACACGCACTGGACAGGGTGTTAGCATAGAAAACACGCACTGGACAGCGTGCCAACATTGAAAACACGCACTGGAAGGGGAAGTTCTCATCTTTATTTCATTTAATTTACTTTCTTGCATCTCTTAATTCTTTCTTGTGTTTCTTTATGTCATCTTTATTTCTTTTCTTTATATTCTTTTAAAAAAACTGCCTCTTTTGAAGTTGCTTTGCTTCGTTCCTTCATCCTTTTTTTCTCTTTCTTTTTTTTTCTCCTGTTTTAGATAATAAACGAATGTCAAGGTGAGCAGTTGGATGAACTGTGGTAAGGGATGTCTGATGAACTCAGGCGAATAGGCGATGACACGGAATGAATGACGAAGGAGGTGTAGGTAATGACGATAACCTAGCCCGAAGGATGATTGATCTGACGCTGAGCCAATGATGAAGGATTTGTGACATCACTGCAGTGTGTGTGTGGACTGACAAGGTGGAGTGGAGGAGGCTGGATCGTTCCCTTGGAATGGACTGATTTGGTAGAAGGGAAGTTGTTCTTTTGTTTTGTTTTTATCATTTCTGTCGGTTATGTTTCTTCTTCTTAAGGTCTGGCGAAAACAAGCCGTAAACCTTGCTTGAGTCTTAGTCAGATCCGATCTGGTGCATTGCCACGGGGTTGGTGGAGGAGGTTTGGGAAAGGGTTGGGGACCCATGCCGGTGCCCAGACCAAGCCCGGAGACGGCGGCCCATGATATGGCAGAACCCCACTGCGTGGTCAGTGCAAAACCTTTTTCACGCAGCTGGGAAGAGGGAGTGTGCGTTCTGCTGGCGTTCTCCCCGCACAAGTTCACCGAGCTTTAACCGGACAGCGCTCTCGCCGCGTGACTGACACAAGGCGAACCATTCCCCCGTTGTTGTGCACCGAAAAGGGGACGTTCTCATCTTTATTTCATTTTTTTCACTTTTTGCATCTTTATTTCTTTCTTTCGTTTTAATGTCGTCTTTATTTCTTTTCATTTTGTCTTTTTTTTTTTGTTTCTTCTTTTGAAGTTGCTTTGCTTCCTCCCTTTATTCATTTTTCTCTCTCTTATTCATTTTCTTCTCTCTTTTTCTCTTCCCTCTTTAGATTACGAACGTCAAGGTGAACAAAGGGAGGCCTGACAGGCAGGTACCGTGATCTTCCTTTTTGATGATTCCGGACGGGAGGGGCGACAGTTGGACGAATTGTGGAAAGGGATGTCTGACGAACTCGGGAGATGGCAATGAATGAATGACGAAGGAGGTGAAAACGACACCTGGCCTAAGAGTTGAAGGATCTGACAGTGAGCAAATGATGAAGGATTTGTGGCATCACTGCAGCGTGTGGACTGATCAGGTGGGATGGAGGAGGTGGAATCGTTCCTTTGGAATGGACTGATTGGAAAAAGGGAAGCTGTTCTTTTTTGTTTTTTTTTTTTATCATTTCTGTCGTTTTTTTTTTTCTTTCTCAGGTCTGGCGAAAAGAAGCCGTTAACCTTTCTTGAGTCTTGAGTCAGAATCTGCAATCCGCCGACATGCGTTTCAGGATCCTCGGGTTGTTACCCGATTCTCGGGTAATGTGGACCTGTTTGGGGTCGATCTCGGGTTGGTGAAAATGTCGGGTAATCTCGGGTAAAGTGGCAAAAATGAATTATTGACCGGATTTTTTGAAAAAAGCTCGAAATAAAATTCAATTTTTGTATTAAATTTTAAAATGAAATCTTTCTTTTTTTTTGAATTGAATGAAATTTGAATTTCGGAAATTTAAATTTGTCGAAATCAAAAAAAAAATCGAAACGAAAGTGAAATTTGGCAACGCCGCACTGCCGCAGTTTGGCCGCTGTGATTGCTGCTGATTCTGATCGCTCATTGGTCCGAAGGTCCTGTGCACAGATTAAGAATATATGGTTAATGCACTGGGACCCGAAAACTCACAAATTCCGCCAGAGGCGCGGCGATCGCATGATACACAAAGTCGGAAGTTTCCGACAACAGAATCAAATGGGATTTCAAATATCTTCGCTGGAAAATGGTGATATCTCTGCAGCAAATGGAATAAAACTTAGCGATCTCATGGAAGAATGTACGCTGAACATCGTCCTGCCTTCAGAATTGATAATTTCGCCAAGGTTTGCCTTCCACTCTCAGGTGGAAGTCAGTACCTACCTACCAACTTTTGCCAGAATCTCGAACTTGGGGGTGACGTTTTCGAGGTGGTCTTCTCTGAGCGAAGGATCTGAGGGATCGAAGGAAGCGAAGGATCGGAGCCCCCCAGTAATTGGGGTCTGGGGGTAGCGCCCCAGCGGGGTTCCAAGGGGCGGAGTTAATGCCGGGGATCTAGGGGTCGGAGACCCCAGAATAAGCTGACGAAATTTCAGGGTTCATTTTGAGGGCGAAATTGGTGTCCCAGAGGTTTTGTTGGAGGGTGTACGAAACTTCGTGCAAGGTGTAGACCCCCTTGGGAGTCGCCCACAGGGGGGTCTCCCCCGAGGGGGTCTGGAAAACATTTCGTTGAGGAAAACCTTGTCAGAAAATGTGAAACGACAGAGGGGTTTTGGACAAAAAAATCATGGGCCTCTCAACGTCATGGACAACCCGCATCATTGTGCCAGATTTCTTGATTTCCACAGCAAACAAGTGGAACCGATGGGGGCAGAATGTGTGTGTTCGGAGGTTCATTTTTCAATTTTTTCTTCATTCTAAAACCAATCAAACAAAGTTGCAATTCGTTTGCTCTGGAAATTCTGTGCACAAAGGTCTGAGAACGAGCGAATCGACGTGGGCATCCCTGCATGCCTCGTTTCTGCGAGGCAATCCACATCATCGTTAAATGTAAACGCAAAAAACAACGCTTGAAGTGCGGGACCATGGTGCAGTCGGCATCGCACTGGGGATTAGGATGCAAGAGGTTCTGGGTTCAATACCAGATCGGGGTCGATTTTTATTTCAGTCTTCGGCAAACAACACCAAAGGGCAACAACAATGGGTGTCTTTTCGCCAACACTGCATGCATGCAGGCTGTAAATTTTCCAGGCCATGGTGTGGAGCACTGATTTGGCTCCATCACAGGGACTCATTTCAGGTTTCAGCGGGGAGCATGGCCTCAGTGAAGAATCTGGGTGCAGCCCAGCCTGGGTTGCAGAGCCCTTGCTGTGGGTCTGAGTGCAGAGCCCCTCAAAGTTGTAAGGGTTCGTTTTGGGTTTTATTCCAGAAACGAAATATGTCACACCTGGGAGAGCCGATCGCACATGCCATGTTGGAACGAGAATTTTTAAACGTACCGGCCGAATGTTTTTTTCCTCGAGCCGGAAAACGGACCCATCACTTTCAGCACGGGTCCCTTGCCCATGGTCCAGTTGGCCCAATGGACGAAACGCCTCAGAGGGATAAACGCCCATGAACTGGACTATGAATGAAAGTGATACGATCATTTGGTGGCATGTGTGACAACGGCCCCTTCTCGATTGAAAAAAAAATCCGCCCTGTAGCAGTCCATCAGTCGCGGGCCCGTTTTGCAGGCCCCGTGCACGCTCTCTGGCGAAGAAAAGGTGTCCTCTTTGGAGGAACCCGCAACATTGGCACCAAAATAGACACCAAATTTTTATGTTTTCACCTCTGAGGTTTCCCTCCTTCCCGCAAACCCTCTGTCAATGGGAGCCAATCCTGTGCAACGCATTCGTTTCGCCAATCCATGACGCCGTACCTATAGCTTGTGGTGAAGGTTTGCGCCCATATGGAATGCTACAGCAACAGCCTGTGGTCAATGAAGCAACCTGCAAAAACAATGGACAATCAGGGTCTGTGAAGGAAAAGGACTGATTTCTGGAGCGGTTTGATTGCCACTTCAAAAAACTCCGTCTTCATTCCAAAGTTTGCAATTCTTTCAAGACAGAGCTCGTTCCTTTTGCCATTTTCTCATTTCGGGAAAAACTGTCTCCGTACAGGCACATTGTGAATATCCTGGCACAAGAAAACAACCAGAAAAATTAAAAAGCAGCGCATGAAACAGGCCGAAACAAAAACAAACTCTGAACGAGTTTCAATCACACACTGAGCTGATCTCATTTGAAAGGCGGCGAAGTTGTGTATCATGCGATCGACCTGCCACCTAGCGGAGGTTTTAAAATTCCGCAAATTCATTCCACAGAGGGCGCCAGCAGTGCATGAACCACATGCCGATTCTTCATCTGTGGTCCTGTGGTTTCGTCATGTGTCGTCTGCTTCTGTTCGTTTTCGAATTCAGTGTTGTTCTTTTTTGGGTTTTTTTGCCCTGAAATCGGGAAAAATGAAAGTTTTCAGGGTAATTTTCGGGTGGAGAATTTTTGGGGGTTTTCTAGGGTTTTTCTGCTTTCCCTCCCATGTCCCACTTTTTTTCTTTTGCGTGCATTTTTGCAATTTTTACTTGTTTTTTGAGAAGGGAAGAAGGGAACGCAAATTTTAAAGTTTGTTTTGACTTTGATCTTGCTGCCAAAATAGTCCAGTGTTGCACCAGCCTTTTTCGTATGCTCCTGCTCTTATCTTTGTCGAATGTACCTGACCAAGCCACCTCTTGGAAATCAGTTCAGTAATCACAGTTGATATTTATTGATTCTAAAAAATATTCACTGATCACATGCCTCAATTTCCTGTTACGATTTGTTTGACTTTTGTCGCTGTTGTCACGGGCGTGAAAAATTTTTGGTTATTAATCAGTCATCCGGGGTAAAGTTCCTCTACTGGCGCACCTGCATAGGTACCTTCAGCGATCCTTGTTCCTTGGGCGACAGTCATTGACAAATACGAGCACAGTCATCAATGGAAACTTCTTAGGTTTGTTTACAAAGCGACCTTTTAAACACGTGAATTTGAGCACATGCATTCAAAAATGATAGATAGGTATGTGAACACAGGAAAAGATCAAGGTCCGTCTCTCTATTGTTGCCCCTTTTCCTCATGCTAAAACGCTGCGTCACGAAATTTCTTCGACTCGCAATTCGCTGCACTGCAACCGCTTTCTGTGAGGCACCTGCAGTGACTGATGCTGGACCTTTTGCTAGGCAATGTTTAGTACAAGGGTTGATTATTCACAAAAATATGAAAGACAACCCCCACCCACGCCTGAGACAACGGAGACAAAAGATGAACATATTATAACAGGAAATTGGGGCATAAGCAAATCAATAATTATGAAATCCGTGATAACTGGCTTTTTTCAATCTTAAAAAAAAAAAAAAGATTTTGGATTTTTGTTGAAACGGCAAACAAAAATATGAGGACAAAAGTAAAAGGAACATATTGATTGGTAGGTACCGTGTGCTATAGTGCTTGCTTATGCTACCTAATCTATTGCCTGCTGTGTTCAGTTTTCGGTTTGGTTTATTCAACAATGCAATTGGGCCAAATTTAGGGACTCATGAAAATTTAGGGTAAAAATAGGGTTTTTCCACACTTGAAATAGGGTAAAATGAAACAAGTGTTGGAACAACACTGTTCGGATTTTGGAAATTTCGTTTCACAATTCATTCGTTTGCGTTGGACGCTTTTTTCTTTTTAATTGTTTTTGCTTTGTTTTTTTTTTTTTTGCTTTTTAATTGATTTTTAGTTGTTTTTTTTTTTTGCTCTGAAAATTGCTTTTTAATTGTCATTTCCGATTTCGTTTCGCTGAAGAAGGCTGATGCCAAGACCAATGAAAAGAGGATGATTAATCACATCGTGGTTTATAACAGGTGATAGAAAACGGACAGATGCTGAGGCTCAGGAAACTTCTGCAAAAGAGGAGCAGGCCTCATCAAGTCGTAAAGAGAGCTTCAGTGCAACCGATACCGATCCTGTCGACATTGAGCGCACTGACAATTGGCCCTGGTTAGGTACTGGTTGACTCTGGTTACTGGTTGTCGGTGACCCTGGTGTCCCTGGTTACTGGTTGCATGACTTATGAGATGCCAAGGCATGCAACTTGCAAGAGCTGCATATGCTGAAAACAAGGTAATTTATTAAGTTCTCCTTTCTCCTCCTGCAAACTAATGATGGGCACATTGGTCGCTATTTTAAGAGACCAATTTTCACCACATTTAAACCTTTCAAACTTTGAACACGGTTGACCTTAAATCTGCAACAACCAAACAAAGAAAAATGTTATCTACAATTTTCCCAAGGTTGTCATTCACATTCTTTTTTACCTACATCAGCATGACTTGTGCAAACAATTTCAAATGCATCCTAACACATTTCCCAATGATTTTGAATGAAAAAAGAGACTCAAAACTTGTGTAGCCTAATTGTTTAGACGCAAGGCAGATGTTTTCAATTTTCCTCAAATTTTAAAAAAATCCAAAAACTGATGACAATTCCTGCTATTTTCCAGTTTTCAATCTTATCCTGTGTGGCTATTTCTAGAGATTTCTGGTTCAGATTGGGTAGGCTGCCTGCCGCAGGTGTTTTCCATTCGAATGGGAACAAACTCCACTCCAAGCTTAGGTATAGTTGCTTCAAACTGCCATGCACTTTTCTGACGTTGTCAAGTGACTTTTGGGAAACCCTGTATAGCTTTCTTCCGTGATGCCGTAGAAAAGGAATTCTTTTTCAATATTATTTATTTCCTTTCAGTGGGATTACCTATCTGTTCTTTTTGTGGTTGATCCGCTCCCAGGAATTGCAGACTTGCCTTGCCACCATCATCGGGCTCCCTCTCATGTGGGAGCTCCACAAAGCTGTAATTTCTGGAAAATTTGACCAACCAACCACTTACTTTTGTTACCTTCGGTCCCCGTTATGCTTTCTAAAGGTTGATTCGTTTCGAGAACAAAAAAAAAACTGTTAAAAATGAAAACTAAAAAACGGCCCACATCTGCAGTTATCCGAATGACCCCCTCAATTAGGCTACTTTATTCTTTTCATTTTCAGGTGCCCTTATCCGAATGACCCCCTCAATTGCTTTATTCTTTTCATTTTTTCCGAATGACCCCCTCAATTGCTTTATTCTTTTCATTTTTAGGTGCCCTTATCCGAATGACCCCCTCAATTGCTTTATTCGTTTCATTTTAGGTTACTTAAAGTGATATCCAGTGAACTTGATGTAGGTACAAGATTCCTCTCACTGAAAATCCTGCCTTTAGTTTTTCCTCATTGATATGTGATATCTCTGCCAAGCAGCAGCACAGCTTGCAATGCATTCTTTCTTTGTCTGGAATGGCTGTCCTTTAGTGACTGTCTGGAGAGGTCTCCTCAGTGACTGTCATGAGAGGGACTGTGATGCCATTTAACAATCAGAAACCTATGCTCCACATTCGCCATGTGTACTTCTAATTTTCGACTGTGGCCAGATGTGTTTCGCTGGCTGCTGTGACAACTTGGATTATTGATTTTCCAGTTCTGTGTCACTTTACTAGCATGGAGGATCTGGGTAAGTGCCGAATCCGTGGAAAAATTTCAAGTGCTTATGTTTATCTGATTGTGGTATTTTTCAGTTTTAACTTATTTTTCTGTTGAATTGGTCAACATCAGCTTCTTAATGTACTCCAAAAGGTAATTACTCTTGTGTGATCACTTTAGTCCTGGGGCTCCGCATCTGATTTTGTTCAACGAGTGCAGTTTCAGAAGGTCTTGTAATGTGGCTACCTACCAACATCAGACTGGATCAATTTGGGATCAGATTTTATGAAATTTCGCAGAAGCTGCTCAATATCTAGACTGCATGCTTGAAATGCTATGCGATAATCTCATCTTGTAGAGGCATCAGCAGCCAAGGCATGTGATATTGCCAATCTAGGCCGAGAGGCCCACTCGCATCATTTTTTAACCTTGTTTTCTGCAAAATAACAAAAATGTCTGAATTTTACAGGCATTTCGATGCAAATTGGAAAACATCTGTTGGGTGGGTTGGCAGGCCCCCACCAATCTGCTTTATTTTGGCCCTATATGCCACCTAAAACATGCAAAGTTGTTACAACCACCTTTTTGGACAAAAACAAAATAGGTTCTGTGCAATAACGATAGCCTGTGAGCTAGCTGATGGGGTTTGAACTGTGTGTTTTGGTTGGATTTGATGTGCATCTCAAGATCAAATTTGTGCAACCCTGGCAGCAAATTCTGGACAATTCTTCAAACAGGAGCAAAGACATCTTTATCGAGGAAAGACACCAGATCAGAGAAGAGAAAAGACACCTTCATGAAGTTCAGGGTTCACACAGAAAAAAAAATGTTGTGAAACAACACAGTCTCATACCAGCCTACCAGGTTTTTCTCATCGCGTACCTACACCTTGATTAGCTTGATGGCAGTGTAAAATGAGTTGTGGCAGTGTAAAATGAGTTGAACAGATTTCTGGAATACCTTGTTCAAGCGGGTATGAGCCCAGGCCCACTGAAGATATATGGGCATCTTTGTTGCTGCTGCCTGAGACAGTTGTTTATTTTGCAATATTTCACTTCTTGCTGTCATTGCTAACATTCATTCATCCCGGTCACTGGGTGCATGACTTCTCAAAGCTTGCATTTTAGTGATGTTGCGACATGGAAGTTGGTTGTTTCCATGCTGCAACTGCATGATTTGCCTGTAGAAACTCTGATCCTTATTTGAGAAGGTACCTACATGATTTACCATTGCATTTCATTTAAACACTTCAAATAGGTATGTTCCAGAAATGGTACATTTACCACCTACCTACTTCATGATTGCTAGTTACTTTGCTCATGATTTGCCTTTGCGTGCCATTTGTGCGCTTTCTCAAGAATCAAAAATTTTTTGCTTCCTAGCTTCTTGAGCTGCATGATCTGCCTTATCATTCAATTTACCTAATGCTATGCATTTTAATGACATCCTGACGTTGAAAACTGATGTAGGTACCAACACAGAATAATTGATTCTATCAAATGAGTAGGGAGGGCCAGGGCACTCAGGGGAAACATGAAATGCAGATGTAAGATGCAGGTGGATTTAAGATAAATTTTGCATCAGCAACTAAACTTTCCCCCATAACTCTTCGAACGTAGATGTTAGTTGTGTTCGCACGTACCATTTTCACAGAATTGATGGCAACATGCGCTGCAAAACACATGACATGTTTGTGCAACATGTGAATTGCAACAAGTCCTGTTGAAATTGGATGAGAAGCCCTCCTCATATGTCTGACCGTTGCACATTCTCCCGTGTTCTTGTTAAAGTTTTGACATGCCCTGTATATTGGTCAGACATGCACAGGGTCAAAATCCCAAGGGGGTGTTGTCAGACCGGGAGGGGATTAAACTTTGTCGAAGTTTAATTGCCGGGTGTGTAGGGGCAGCCGAGGGGTTGGGGGTTGAGATCCCAAGAGCCATAGCAATTTTACAAAGGTTCCAATACAGGTTCCTGAAAAAACACTCCCTGGGTGCCGACGGAGTGGCTTAGAGCACGGGTGGTGTAGGTACCTGGTGGGTCTGCCAGGAGCCCAACAAGAGCCCTTTTGATTAAAAGTGTCGGGGGGTATCCTGTATCTTTTTTGGCCAAAACTCAAGGGGGAGTCCCTTTGTCAAAAGTCAGGGGGCAACCCATTTTGTCAGAAGTAAGGGTCAGGCACAATTTGCAGGGGAGTACGAGGGTTATTCCCACACAGTTGAAAAATATTTCACACAAAATAAATTATTAATCTAACCGTGGGGAGTTCAAGTAAGGATTAAAATTTGCTTCGATAGCAAATTTTTGACCCTGCCCAGCCGCTTTTGAAAATGGTGAGGAAGAGGCAACATTTGCTGCCGGAGCAAATTTCAATCCTGACTTGAACTCCCCACGGAAGGTATTTTAAACATAAATATGAATATTTTTCCTCTCCAGATGTAGTTTACACCCCACAAATTTTCCACAAATCGTGCACTCGTCATGGGGTAGGCAATTTTTGCCAAAAGTTAGAGGTTAGAGGGGTAGCCATTTTGGGCAAAAGTCATGGTGTACCCTTCGGCCAGGGGTAACCTCGTTACCCCGCCCCCTCTGCGGATGTATGATCCCCAGATTGTTGCAAACTGCCTGTGAGCCGAAGAAATTCTTGGATGCAACTTTTGAAATTTTGAAACTCTCGTAATTGCAAAGAACAGTTGTGAAACTCCTGAAGAGTACCCAGCTGTAGTGCTATAAATTTAGATGCAGGTTAATTTTGACTGGCGGTGTTATTTGAATACGTGTCATGGTCGCCACGCAACTCAACTCTTTTTTTGCGGTCCACATTGTACAAAACAGCCTTTCTTATTCCCATTTCTTCAATTTATTTTTAGAATTCCAATATGATTCTCTTTTCTTTTGTCGGCACTTTTGCCATCTTCTTTTCAAATATTAGCATGTCTGTCTGCATGTGCGGGTGTGTACTGTGTATGCGTGTGGGTTGTCAGTGAGTGCCATATAAAAATAAAGACTTTTCTTTCACATCTTCATCTCTGCTGGAACAGCTTCCGGCAAGCGGCAGCGTGACTCGCCTTGCCTCACTAATCTATTTGTTGCAGCTTTGGCAAGCTCTCTTCACAAGTTTTGGGCCAAAGATGGTTCTTTTTCCATTGTCTTGAGCTCTTCTCAGATTCCGGCTATTGACCTTTAAGCTGTGCTTCTATTTTGTATTGACATTTGTGAGTAGCAGTTCTGTTGTGCAGTGTTTGGATATGTTGATTTGAAGAAAGTGTTTTGGTGACTCCTGAATATTACTGGACCGGTGGAATAATGTGTGCATTATTTTCGTGGACCAGGCCTGCCATATTGCAGAAAACTGAAAATAAAAACTTTTGGTTTGCTAGCTCTGGAGTAGCAGTAGCAGGCCTTTCCAGCGACAAGACTCCTGCCTACCTATCCAATTGCAACAATTAATTGACAGACATTTTTCTAAAAAATCTCAATGATTACCTATTGATTATTTTTTTTCCTTAAAATGTACATTTCATGTTGGAAGTGAAAAAACTTGCGCTGGGGATGCCGAATGGGGCAGCTTACAAAATCCTTCACATGTGTTCCCGTGGGCTTTGGTCCAAAATAGTTTGGGTGGGTTTTTAAAGTGGGGAAAGGGACGGTTGTCCGTTTGAGAAGTTCGTTCTTCCAGAAGTGAGATATGAACTTGAACTTATTTTTCTTCAGGTGAGTAGTTAGTCGCAACGGGTTGTGGAAGCTGATGCAGTTCCAAAAACGTGGAAAAGGTAGCAATATTTGAACCCACATTTCGGGAAAAGTCATTTTTAGGGGGGGGACACAATTACATGATCGCAGGGAAATATTTTCAGGAAAAAGTTATACTCTTGCTTGGCCGTGCAATTGTGTCCCCCCTTTAGCAGTCCAGCATGCGGCACAGGGTGCGCCTTTTCTCTCGGGTAGTCGATTAGGTGAGATGAAATTGGGTTAGGTTCGGTTAAGTTAGGGATGTCTGTGTAGTGAACTTGAAACCCAACTTTGAACAACCCGGAAATCACCCAACCCAATCTGAGGGAACAATGAAATAAAGCAGGAACAAAAAAAATATCAAAACAAATCAAAAACAAAGAAAATACAAAAAGAAAACCATTTGTCGATGCCGGAGAGGTGCACAATTTTACGTCACAGAAAAAAGACACACCCTGTTCCGTCTGATTTTAATTTAATTTAAACACTTGCAAGGGCACAGCCCAGCGCAAGCCAACAAAAAGAGACTTAAGCAGCTAACAAGCATTGTCATAGTGGTAAAAAAAAAAAAAAAGGTAAGTAATTCCTCCAACAAACAGAAATGGTAAATTCTCCAACTAACAACACATGGACTGAAAAAAAAGCTTACAAATGAAGATCAAACCCTTTCTCTTGAAACATATCATGCGACTGCTTGGAGAATATTCATTTTAAAACTCCTCAAACTTAAGTCTCGACCAGAGCCAAAAACCCTTTTATCCAGACAGTTCCAGTCATTTACAGTCCTAACAACGAATGAGAATTTCCCAGCATCCTTACTAGCACGGATAGAGGCTAATTTAAAATCATGATCATGTCTCCCCAAATAAGTGGGAGGAAGCAGATTTTCTTTCAAACTGGACCATCCACCAACATTGTTTAGTCCCTGGAAAAGGCCCGCGAGTCTAGAGATCCTCCGTCGCTCAGCAAGGGAGCTCCGTCCTAGCTCAGATATCATGCGTGTTACACTGCTTTCAGGATTGTAACAACCACAGACAAAACGTGCTGCCCTACGCTGAATTCTTTCGATTTTTTCAACATGAATCAAGCGATACGGATCCCACACTGCAGCAGCATACTCTAGAAGTGAACGGACTAAGGCAAAATAAACTTTTTCTTTAATCTGTTTGCTTGCATGATGAAAAGTTCTTCGAACGAGGAATAATGCTGAATTAGCTTTTTTTACTACACTGTCAACATGCTTACCCCAGCACATGTTTTTTGTAAAAGTAACACCTAGATATGTAACACTATCACAGAAATGCAACTGAATATTAGAAAGACTGTATTTTCCAAGAAATGGGTTTGTTTTGTTTGTGAAAGAGATTACTGAGCACTTGGAAACATTCAAACGCATGGTGATGCAAAGGGTGGACACAATTGCATTTTTTCTGAAAATGTTTCCCTGCGAGTGCAATTTTGTCCCCCCCCTATAAACTACATAACCCAGCAAATCTCATTGTTCCAGAAGAAACAGGGCGCACGTGACATTATGCACAATACATGTACGTACCTATAAGTAATGGCCTGATATTGATGGTAGAAATTGAGGTCTCATTACTGTTATGGAGGTCTCATGAAAGATAAAAAAGTCAGGCATAGGTACTTGCTTTGAAGTACGGAATTTTTTATTACAAAACGAAACAAAAGGATTAAGTCAGTTTTCCTGTCTCTGATCATCAGTGATGCATACAAGCGATCAGTTAGATCTGTTCTAATCTAAATAGCTTGAGACAACCCGATCTAACCTGATGTGATCTGACCCAACTCATCACATGCTGGGAAATGCCCATTTGTCCCAGGGTTCCCAGGCTAACCTTGAAAAAACCTTGAATCTGAAAATGGACCTTGAAAAAAACTTTATTTTTGTGGTTTTTGGTAAAAGCCTTGAAACCTATCATCTGCCAGCACTCAGAGAACGTGTCTTGTCAAATAGCTTTGACTTTAAGGGATGCCATCTCACAAACCTCCCACTGGAAGCTCAGGCCCTTGAAACACTGCTGGGGGTGCCACTCCAGCACCCACGTTTGTGGTCATGGGCGTCACGTTCTGTCACAAGAAGACCTTGAAAATGTGGGAAAACCTGCAAAAACTTTGAAAATGTATTTCCAAAATCGCTGGGAACCCTGCTTTGTGTATAGTGGCGGCGGAAAAAGATTACTCATACATGTGTTTTTCCCATTTAACTGTTGCCTCCGAAACTTTTTTTTTCTTTGTTCTTTCTTTTTACTCTTTGCATTTGGTAGAAATTAAAGCGCCAAATTGCAACGGAGCTTTCTAGAGGTGTCAGATTTTGACATAAATGAAGAAAGAGGATCTTTTATTTCTACAGCTTGGAATTTTTGCTAAAATATTAAGAATGGAAATTTTTCACATGTATGGGTAATCTTTTTCCGCCGCCAGTATACAGTTGATTTAGTGTGCATCACCGCCGACCAGATTGACATTTCTCAAAGGTGATTTCTTTCACGAATCTACCCTCAATGAAATGGGAGGTAGGCGTGTGGAAAAAACTTCAGTGGATTGGCACTGAGAAACAGACTACCTACAGTCACCAAGATGGACTGCTGACATGAATGCCCAATGTAGTATCAACTGTCCAGTCTGACTGGCTGTTCAGTTGCCCAGTTAACCATGGCTTGGCTCCTTGATCGTTTTGAATTGATGTGTAGATGCAGTACCTTTTACAATACACTGTTGTAGGAGGCACTGGTAGATGACGTGAGATGAATTTCTCTTTTCTGAAATGGTCTTCAAACAAACAAACATGGTGTGCTCACCTTCTTAAAAGAGTGCTAATGCAAATAGGCAGGCATTTCCTCAATGTGAATTCAGGACGAAATTCCAAACACTCATCATTGGTACATCAAACATGTGTGATTACCTTATTGTCGGGGGTTCAAGTGAAAGTATTTGAATTTGCTGTGGGGTGTCTAATCCGTACTGTACCGTCAAATGGAGTGACTTAACTTTGCCATTGAATAACTTGGGTGTTATAGCAGATAAATGTGCCAAAACTGTTTCAGTCCATTGGTCTGGGTCAAAAATACCCCTATCCCAAATCTGGAAGTCAGGGCTTGCCCATGACAATTTTTATTTCCAAAAAAGATGGTGGCCAAAGTCACCCCTCGGAGTGGGGTGTCTTTGGCCTCCCCCCCGTTTTCCGCCAAAACAATGAAAATTAGGAATTGGCACCATATCTGGCAAGTACAGGGTGATCCAAAAAAAAAAGGAAACTGAAATATGTTTTCGTTGCTTTTTGGCCCTGTAAAGTATTTTGGGCTTCAAAGAAAGTCTAAAATGGTCCAACAAGGTCTCCTTCGTCTTTTTTAGTCATAGCATGTGCCTTTTGTGTGGTCTGTCTCATGTGCCCTGTTTGGGTGGTCACAATCTGATCCCCAACTGAGCTCCCAAAGACAATGGGAAGTGAACCCAGTTCCCTGATTTCTCATTGGTGTTTTAGGCATTAAAGTCGCTTGAACATATCGAACATCATCGTCTTTATCATGCTAAGTCATGGCGTGCTACTGTTTCTCAGAAATTGACTGGATACTCCAACCAAAACAGCCCATATGGAACCCAAATGAAAAGGTAATCGAAATGGTTTTTGGTCTGTTTTCAGGGTTGACATGATTTCGGGAACTTCGCTTTTGGTGTTCAGTTTTCTGCATGACATGGTGCTTTAATGCATCAATGTAGGTAAAAACATTTTGTCCTTTCCAACAAAAACAGTTTTTAGCTTTTCTCTGGCGCCCATCTGGCCAAATCAGGCCTGAAAACAGACCGAAAAGCATTTTGCTTCACTTTTCATTGGGGGGTCCATTTGGGGCTGTTTTGGGGTTCAAGTACCCAGTCGTTTTCTGAGAAACAACACTTGCCTTACTCAGCAGGATGAAGAAGATGATGTTCGATATGTTCAGGCAACTTTAATTCCCAAAGCACCTTACGGAATGGGAATCCAATTACTAATCAGAAACACATTTCATGTCAGCTTTTTCTTAGGCCATCTGAGCCCATAGTTGGGATCAGATTGTGACTCAAAAGGCACATGTTGTGACTTAAAAGGCACATGTCGCGACTGAAAAAGATGAAGAAGACCTTGTTTGACCATTTCAGATTTTCTTTGAAGCCCAAAATACTTTACAGAACTAAAAAGCCAGAAAAAAGTTCAGGTTCCTTTTTTTTGGATCACCCTGTATTTCTGCAAAATAAAAGCCAGCACCGAAAATACTGGCATTTAAATGTGGACAATGACACCCAGATCCTGGTCTGCAGCACCAGCAAACAACATACATTTAAATGAATGGCCAAAGTTACCCCCGGGTACTTTTGAGAGTTCTGGGCAGAAAATATGCAGTTGGAATATTCGGCATAAAAAGATGACATTTTGCTTTGTCTCTTGGCAGGTACCTTACCATTGGTTTTCTAATTGAATTGAGTTTTGGAAAAAGGGCACATGTCCATTTTTTGAGGTTTTGAGTTTGAGCCGCCATGCTGCTCTGCAGGCCTAGGCGCATCGTTTCATGTAAAAAAGGGATTGTGTCCGACAGGCGACAGTTGGAAATGGGTTTAAATAATTGCAGAAAAATCGAAGAAAAATTCTAAAATTCCGGAAGAAGGGCACATGTCCATGGACATGTGCCCTTCTTCCTCGAAAGTGATCAGTTTTTGTAATGGAGAAGAGCGCATGTTGGTGTTTTTTCATTTCAGTTTTTTACTCCACCAGTCAAAGGTGCCATGGTCCAACAGCCGGTCATTCTGCTGTGTTGGATGCATAGCATATAGGGTCAGAAGATTCTAAAATGTTCCTCGAATACCTATCTGGCCGGCAAGTGGTGAAACCATGTTGCCAGCTTACTGAACATGTAGTTTGCGCAGCAATCTCCCTACCAAAACAGCTTTTTCTGTTTTCTGACAATTGCGTTGGACAGAAAAAATAGCACAGTTTTTTAAGATTTAAAGCCGTGTTTGTTTTCCAACGAATATTAAGGAAAATTGATGTATTCTGTGTTTTTATCACCAATATTTCGAATGCTTGTGAATTCCCGTTGTTTTTTTTGGAAAAAGGGCACATGTCCTCATACTTTGCGTGGAGGCTGACAGAGCAACAGAGGTCGCCCAGAGTGGAGAATCGGGGAAATAATTCACAATAACATATCAAATTTAATTGGCCAAAAAATGGGTCGCCGAAAAGCAAGAGAGGGTCGACCTGACAGCTTGTTTATGGTTTGACTGCCTCACAATAATAATTGTATTCAAATGTTTTCTGAGGCAGCCAGACAGTGAATTTTCCGTGTTTTGGTTTCGTCTTCAGGTTGAAAAGTGGTGGAAGCACAATCCGAGGCCAAGGGTGGGGAGGTGTGCTAGGGTTTAGCCTGGTAGTTCTCACGCCTGCAAATAATCAGACAGAGTATTCATAGTCGGCAGCTGATGAGCAACCGGCCTACTGGATTTCTGAACCTCTAAAAACATTTTTGGGAAATGCACTAGGCACTTTGTTTTTATGCCAACGTTTTATGACCAGATGTGGCTTCTTCAGTTTCATATTGCTTCTTTCCACACTTTGATTATTTATCCAATCTGTCTGTGCTCTGTGGAGAAGCAAAGTGCATATATGATTTCATTTGTTTGAAATACATGATTGCTTCTTTTTCTGTTTTTATTGGCACAGATGCAAGGTAATCACGTTTGGAAGGTACCTGCCTATTTCTTTTCTATTTTGGATTGCCAGTTGCCGCAAAACAGAGTTCTTAGTTTTCTACTGGGTGCTCAAAAAGCACTTTGCAATATCAAATTTTGAGGGGCAGCATGGTTGCCACCCACCTGGAAAACCTGGAAAATCCAGGGATTTAAAAATTAGCACTGGAAAACCTGGAAAATCCAGGGAAAAGAGTGCAAAAAGCAAAAACCTGGAAAATCCAGGGAATTGGAGGAACTTTTGTTGGAGTTTTTGGCCTCTTGAACACCGAATTTGACCCCAAAATGAATGCTCAAATTTCAAAATTTACTCAGCTTCTGGGGGGCTCCGACCCCCAGACCCCCCACCAGGGGCTCCGCCCCTTGGAACTCCGCTGGGGGGTTGCCACAGACCCCAATTACTGGTGGGCTCCGCCCCCAGACCCCCCGTCTGGGCTGCGCCCTGATCAATAGGGGCCTGGAAAATCCAGCGAATTCCACTTTGAATTTTGAGTGGCAACCCTGTCTTATTTGTAGCTCTTCTCCCTGTTCCTCTGCTGTAAAGCAGGATTTTCCTGGTTGACTCGATTCTGTACACTGGCGGTGGAATTAATGTGTTCAGACATGTAAAAAAAATTGCAACTGGTCAGATTTTAGAAAAAATTCACGCTGCAGAGCAGAAATAAAAAAAGATACCATAATTATTATTGTTATCATTTATTTAATCACTTGCAAGGGCATAGCCCAGCGTAAGCCAACAAAAAGAGACTTAAGCCGCTAACAAGCATTGTCATAGTGGTGAAAAAATAAGGTCATTAAATCCTCCAACAAACAGACATGGTAAATCCTCCAACAAACAACACACGGACTGAAGAGAGAAAAAAAAGCTTACAAATACAGATCAAACCCTTTCTCTTGAAACATACATATCATGCGACTGCTTGGAGAGTATTCATTTTAAAACTCCTCACACTTAAATCTCTACCAGAACCAAAAACCCTTTTATCCAGACAGTTCCAATCATTTACAGTCCTAACAACAAAAGGGAATTTCTCAACATCCTTACTAGCACGGATAGAGGCTAATTTAAAATCATGATCATGCCTCCCCCAGTAAGTGGAAGGAAGCAGATTTTCCCTCAAACTGGACCATCCACCAACATTGTTTAGTCCCTGGAAAAGGCCCGCGAGTCTGGAGACCCTCCGTCGCTCAGCAAGGGAGCTCCATCCACAAACAACCACAGATAAAACGTGCTGCCTTTCGCTGAACTCTTTCGAGTTTTTCAACATGAATCAGGCGATACTGATCCCACACTGCAGCAGCATACTCTAGAAGTGATTTTACTCTTTAACAAGAGAGGTTAAAATGTGACACCTGTAGAAAGCCTTATGGCAATCTTGACGTTTTAATTTCTACGGCATGCATAGGTAAAAGTAAAAAGAAAAAAAATCGTTTCAGAGGCAACAGATGAGAAAAACACATGCATAAGCACATTAGTTCCGCTGCTGCTTTGCCTCTCAGAAAAGCTGTAATTTTTTTGCTGAATTCAATTGAAACAACGGGTAATATCCTGGATGGAAACATGTCACATGGAAACAATGAAATGAGTTGGATGTTGCTTGAATCATGGTGGATGAAGCAAAAAGGCAGGTCACAGCGGATAAAATCCTTGATATGTTGAGGTTAAAGACGGTGAAAAATCGTTTAAACTCTGTATCTAATTAGTAGTTTGCATGAATTTTTGGTCATGAATGCATTTTAATGCATATGGGATCGCTTCTGCAAGAAAAAATGCCCACATTCGTGTGTCCCCATGTATTTCCAAATTAATCAGAGCACAAACAGAGAGAAAACCACGCTTATACGGAAAATTCAAATATCCGGATTTAATTTTACACCAGGTTTTAATTAATCTGGATAATTGAAATTGCACTCTGTCATCATAGCACAAGACTGATGTCATAGATGCACACCAAAAAGCTCAATCTAGTTCTAGTTGCAGTTTTTTTTTTACTTTGATTTTGTCATTTTAACTGACAATCGAGGATTTTAGGAGTTGTGACTTCTTTTTATCCGACCATTGGCATGCCAGCTGCACCCTTTTGAGCATCTGTTGTGTAAATCAGTGTAAAAGGAAGCAAAAGGGCAGGAGATCAAAGTTTCTGACTGATCACTTTGGCGCACTTTAGCAAGGGGATGTCGCGTAATTTGAGAGCAAAAAAATTCTCTGGATGAGAGAGCAATAATTTCTGGCAGAGCCGAAAGCTCTGCTTTGCTTCTGTAGTGGTTGAATTATTTGGCCAGAAGCAATCTATAGGTACACCCATTTGGCCGGTGTACAGTACGTTGCAAAAAACCTGCTGCATATACAGGGGGAATGGGAGATGATGATTTCCATTTGCAAAATACTTGTTGCACACATATGGAGACGTAATGGAAGAAGGTGATTTCCTTTTGCAAAATACTTGTAATGCATATTGGCTTAGATTGGACAATAAACCAAACAAGAATCATAATGTGATCGACGTGATAATGACAGCGTAATGATTCTTGTTTGGTTTGTTGTCCCATCTAAGCCAATATGCGTTACAAGTATTTTGCAAAATGAAATCACCTTCTTCCATTACGTCTCCATATGTGTAACAAGTATTTTGCAAATGGAAATCATCATCTCCCATTCCCCCTGTAGGCCTATATGTAACAGGTTTTTCGCAACGTTCTGTACCTACAGCTGCTTGCAGGTAGGTGCATTATGTGGTGCTTGACCCATTATGCCATGACAGTGGGGACTGACATCCAATGAGTTGCAACAATTATTCCCTCTTGTGGCACAGAAATGGTCCAGATGATTTTCAGTTTGGGGAGAATCTCAATTTTGTTATCAAATGGTGTCGGGTATCGAGAAAAACTTGTCACCCGAACTGAAAATTCCCCGGATCCTTTTCTCAGCCGATGATGTATCCATGAACTGGAAAGTTATCCAAATTAATACCAGACTTTCACTTCCATCCCCGACACTCCATAGCTGGATTCTTTCTTGCAACTGGCAAATAACCAGAACAGATTTTTTTTATCAACCTTTCGTTTTTTTTTCAACATTCACAGTTTTTAAGGATGTATATTGGATTGACTATTTCTCATCCCAAAGCAAAAAGATCCACCATCTTGTTTCGATTTCTTTATAGAGATGATGGCATCTCTTCCCTATTTTT
>JASGXE010007362.1:0-18252 GCA_030068105.1 Sinentomon sp. SZTP_YWyxl | reverse complement strand
AAAAGAAAAACAAAAAAGCGTGTGAAAACTTTGCAGGGACCGCGGATGAGGTGGAAAAATAAGGCATTGGTTTCCTGCTGAATGTAACTTTGGGTGAGCAAATGGCTTAAAGAATCAGTACATGCAATACGAATATAATTCAAGTCTCTCGCTCGTTTTCGTGTGGAGAGACTTGTAGCGTCTTCGCATTCAATCCCTTTTTGGTGTTTTCTGAGGCAGCGGCTGCTACTCGTAGAGGACGATCATTAATAGGAGAGAACGGCTCCCCAAATTATAGTTCACCGTTGAGAAGGCAACTTGACTGGTGACTCGTTTTCAGCAGAAATTTCAAGTTACTCGTATCCAGGGAGCCATCACTCAGGAACCAATAGCAGTTGCTTCAGGTTCCATAGTGTTTCTGGTCTTCCGTCAAATTTGATCCAAACTCACAACCCAACATCATCACCCCTCTCGTCAGTTTTCAATCCATCGGCAGGTCACTCTTTTTGCAGAAAAAAAGTTCTCGTCAGAGATTGCTGGAGACCACCTCAGGCCAGAGAGAGAGAGAACAATCCTGCGAGAAGAGGACCGGAACGCATCGAAACAGTTTTCCTGGAGAAGTCGAAAGCGAAAGGGCGCATGCCGTGCAGAGCGGTGCAGAGAGTGGAGCAGAGAGCGACAGAGAGAGAGAGAGAAAGCGTCTCCGCAGGATGGAAGATGAAGCATCCGCAAAGCATCTCTCCATCCTTCCAATTCGTATAATGGTATTATATTGAAGTGGGTGCGTTTTCATCTGCGTTGAGTTGAGTTTCGTTACTCAAACACCGCTTCGTGTTCGAAAGCATCATAAATTATGTGCAACAGTGTGCATAATTTCAGTGATTTGTTTGTTTCTCTGCGCTTATAGATATTCGGGCCTGCTGTGTCTTATTCTCGACGCAGACAAATGCATTTGCAACTTTTGTTTCGTATCTTTCCAAGTTCGTTTTCGTTGTGTTATTTTATTATCTCATAAAACTGTTCACAACAGAGCGAAGAGTACTACACAGATATACAAAGGCTCTCTTGATAAATCACAACGAAAGAGTGACTTATGGAGCAAGTGCATTCCACTCTTTTGTTTTGCGCGGAAAGAAGTTGTTAAAAAAAACTGTGTGAAACGAAACAGAGGGAAGAATGTGCGCATCTCTGTCGGTTCGTCTTTTGATGTTTCTTAAAAAGAATTCAGTAACATATTACTGGGTCAATTTCATGCATAAGCCTAAACGCCTCTTTCGCCGCCTGCTCACAAAGCACCAAAGCGAAAGTGTTTCAAACAACTGCGTTGCGCTTGTGATACGAAAAAAAATAAAAAAAAAAATCCCAGAGAAAATATAACAAACAAACATCGTTACGCGACGCTGTATACTTTTTCGAGGAGGCAAATGTGATATGTGAGGTAGGGATCCCACGCTTCACAGGCATATTCCAATGTGGGGAGAATATGCTACCGTTGTGGGCGTCTCCGTCTGCTGCTCGTTCTTCAAAATCGTAGCCCCTGCGTGATATGTATTCGTATTCACATGCCGTCCCCTCATTCTACTTTAAACAGGCTTTAAAATACACGGCTTATAAAAAAGTCTTCGAACATAGGAGCTCGGTTTTAACTCAGGGGCCATTCAGAATACATGGCATCGCGCGCTGCAAAACATAATGACACTCGTGTGAGGTGTGAAGTTTCATCTTGCCCTGTTGAAATTAGATGGCCCCTGTATTTGCTTGACTTATATATATCGGCTATGTTCGAGGCCTTTTGATAAGCTCCGTACATGCATTCACATGCATGTATTTTAAAGCCTGTTACCGAATAAACATGCTGTCCTCACGCATGCACCGCAGGCAAAGCCAGCCTAAATGCATTCGTTATCTCTGTTTCACAGACAAAGCGCAAGGTGCAAGGCGCAGCCAACTTTATTTATTTATTTATTTATTTATTATAAAACAACAAAAAGGCCCGATCGGCACTGCCAACAAAAACAACACCACACAAACACAACAAAGAAAAAAAAAGAAAAATGTCAAGTTAAAAAGTTACGCAAGCATAGTCACGTGTCAAAACTAAAATCAACTGTGAACATTTGAGTTGGTGCGGGAGATTCGTGCCATAGAATTGGAAATCAGTGGAGCATTCTTGGAAGGCTGTTCCACTTCAGAATGGTTGATGGAAAAAAAGAATTAGCGTAGGCTGAATGCCTAGCCAGTGGGTGATAAAACTAAGACCATTGTCCAGACGGCGCTGGGTAGGTTTTAATGTGTACCACGGGGGAATAGAAAAATCATATGAACCAGTGAGGATGTCAGAAAAAAGCTGAAGGCAATGGGCATCTCGCCGCTGCTGCAACGATGGCAATCCAAGTTGAGTTAGAATCTCGGAGACACTGGCAGTTCGCTCATATCTACCCGAAATTGCTCTGACTGCTCTTCTTTGGACGCTTTCCAATGCTTTAATATCGCATTTTTTCGCCGGATTCCACACTGCACAAGCATATTCAAGGGATGGCAAAACAACAGAAACATATGCGGCTTTTTTCAGAGGTATGGGCGCAAATTTTAAATTCCGGAAAATATAATTACAAGTTTTTGAGGCGTTTTTGGCCGTTTGCTGGATGTGCCTACTCCAGGATAGGTCTTTGCTAATCGTAACTCCTAAATATTTAACATGAGGAACCGCTTCCAGGCGGTCATGGAGTATTGAGTAGTGACAAGGGACTGTAACGTTTTGGACACCAAATGGGACAATCTTGGACTTCTCGCTACTAATTTTCATGCCAGATCTCCCGCACCAATTAACAATCAACTGCAAATCAGCTGCCAGCGCCGCATGATCGTCAGCACTTGAGACACCTCTATAAAGAACAATGTCATCGGCAAACAGCCGAATATGGGAGCTAATGCCATCACTAACATCGTTGATATAAACTAGAAAGAGGAGAGGACCAATAACACTGCCCTGGGGAACTCCGGACGTGACTTTGGCAAGGGGCGAAAAACAATCTTCCACTTGCACCTGTTGCATTCGGTTGGTTAAGAACGAGGAGATAACTTTACACAGATGATCAGGAAAGTTGTAGAAATTTAATTTCTCAATCAATTTTTCGTGGGGAACAAGGTCAAAAGCTTTTTCCAGGTCAAGGAATATTGCATGGACAGGAATAGCGCTATTGAGTGAGCGAGAGAGGTCATCGATAAATAGAACCAGCTGTGATTCGCAGGAGCGATTGCAACGGAATCCAAACTGATTTGGGTGAAAAAAATTTATGTCATCCAGAAAAGTCAAAATATAGCGGCTTAGAAGGCGTTCAAACAGTTTGGAGCACAAGCAGGTCAAAGATATTGGACGGTAGCCCTGAACACGGTTTTGTGCGTTGTCTTTCTTGGGGATGGGCTTAATTGAGGCACACTTCCAATCATCAGGAATATCACCCCGAATATATACCTGTTTAAAAAAGGTCGACAAAATTATGGACAAGGCCTTTCAGTAAACGTGACGTAAGGCCATCCGGACCAGCCGGTTTATTAGCCTGCAATCGTTGCAAGCACCTGTTTATATCGCGGGGGTGAAAAATAGGTGGTGGGATATCATTTGGGAGCCGATTTGCTGATGATGTGGCGCTGGCAGAAACAGGAGCACAAACAGGAAAAGGCTGAACATTAGTTCTATGAAAAACACTGACAAAATAATTATTTAGAGCCGAAGCTTTATCCATAGAGCCTGTACATAAATTACCTTGGGCGTCCAAAATTGAAGGCAGCTCTCCCTTCTTTTTGAAAGATTTTAAGTAGCTCCAAAATTTCCGTGAATGGTGACTTTGAAAAGCTTTAGAAAGATATTGTGAATAATAATACGAGTTTAGCCTTTCGCATTTATTTTTTAGGGCTTCATAGGCATTTTTAATCTGTGGGAGAGGGTTGCGTTTGCTTTTGAAAAATAGTTTGCGTTTTTTGCGAAGCAAATAGTGCAGTCGTTGATTGACCCATGGAAATCTAGGATTTGTGCGTTTGCGAATGGTGGGAAAGCTGCTTAGGCAATGAAGCAAGGTGTTTTTTAATGACAACCAAACGTCGTTTGACGACATGTTTCGAATGCAGTTTTCAAAAAAGAGGGGATTGGTCAACAGTGCCTTATTCAACGCATTCCAGTTTATATTATTGTAGTCAATGAAAGAGGTGTGCACATATTTCGGCTTTCTATTTTGGTTACTGAAACCACTCTGCAATAGTGGATAAGTAACAAGCACACCCTCGTGATCGGAGATTCCAGGAACGATGCTTGCAGACAGGGGCGGATTTTCGAAATTTTGAAATACTAAATCTAGAATGGTTTCTGACGTGGGAGTGACTCGAGTTGGTTGGCAAACAAGTTGTTTCATGGTAAAAGTAGACATAATGTGGTCAACAAAGTTATCATTTGCGTTCAGCGCAGAGTTTGTTGCGACATGACTGACAGGATGAAATAGGCTGGGGCAGTTGAAATCACCGAACAATAAAAATTTATGGCCCAACGCAGCATGCGATTGAATAGAATCGTAAATTGAATCAAAAGTTGGGCAACCCGCAGGTAAGCAAGGCGGGATGTACACGCAGGCTAAATGCAAAACGGAACTTTTGGTTAATGAGATGCTGCACCAAATTATCTCGACTTCGGATGTACTAGGAATGCCTGTAGCTGAGGCTGTGCATGAAAGATCATCCCTAACCCCAATTTGACCAACTTGACCGACTGCTGCCATAGTCTCCCATCTAAAGAACCAGCCTTGAAGTCAGTTACCTTCCGGCTGACGCTTGATGTATTTGACAGTATGTCCCGTAATTATATCTCCCAAATTCTTGAAGATGTTCCTGATATCATAACAAATCGAAATGAAACAGTAAAGAATTTGCTTCGATGCCAAATTTTCACATAACACCCCCCCCCAAAGTCGCATAAATGGTCCACATGGGGTATTCTCGGGGGGGGTGAGGTTTTTTTCGGAGAATTGTTGCATTTGCAGAAGTATCACATTGACCGGTGCAAGCGGGATCAAGCGGAACACAAAATGCACAAAGAAGCCTTCCGATCCTGAGCCTGGGTCGCAATATTGTTTTCTGACAAACATTGTTTGGAAAAGTGCGCCTGTCTTTTTCAGATGACACACTACACACATCAATTCTAAATGATGTGTGTTGCATACCCGATTGGTCATTAAGGGGCAAATACGTTGGATTTTCATCACAGGTTGAATTTTTATTGTTTCTGAGCAACCACATTCAATGTATTACCTTGCGAGAATTGACTTTTGTTATGCCCCTATGTGATATCTGGCTTGGGCAACAGCAGATCCTCGAAATGGCCACAGTCTTACTTAGTACAGAGAGAGGGCGCCAGTGGTTGACGTGCTGGAGTGCTCTTGTGTGATCGGCTGCTGCAAGGATGCGCTGCCATAGCTCATCGAGTGTGTTAACTTCAGTGGCGTATGTAGAGTGGCAGCGGAATTAATGTACCATACATGTTGAAAATTGCGACTGCTCCGATTTCAGTAAAAACTCCATGTATGCTGCAGAAATTAAAGATCCTCTTTAACAAGCGAGGTCAAAATATGACACCTATAGAAAGCCTTGTTGCAATCTGACGTTTTAATTTCTACCGCCTGTATAAGAGTAAAAAAGAAAGAAGATAAAGTTTCGGAGGCAACAGTTATGTGGCAAAAACAGATTAGTACATTAATTACGCCGCTACTCTACATGCGGCCCTTCATGTGGCAACAAACAAAGGAAGTCCAATGAGTTCAAATAAGGTGATCTTGCCGGCAAATTGACGGGACCTTGACGACTGATCCACACCGGCCTGGGTTATTGGTGTTGAGGTGGTATCGTGGTAGAATGCTGAAATGGGCCGGTGCTTCGTCATGCATGTACCACATCGTGCTCTGGATGCCAAAGGTTCCAACCCATTTCCAATGAAAAGGCCGGGCTTTGGAACTGTCGACCGTATGGGGCTCTTCAACCGAGCTGTTAATCCGTTTGGACCGAGGAAATTGTCTCCGTACAGTCCAAACATTCCAAACAGTGCAAACATTGTTTTGAAAATTGCGTCTTGTGACTGCGACCTGTTGTCGTAAATCTCGTCAGCCGTCTACATAAAGTGGGCTAAGCACGCTGTTTGGTGAGGAAATAAAACCTCCGCTTGCTTTTGAGAATAATTTATCCTCGACATTTGATGGCATTTATGTAACGATCCACAATCTTCATACTCGTATTTCAGTTCAGTTAATCTTCTTCGGTTAATCTTCATACCCAAAAACAAGCACAATTTGGGATTTTTGTATTTTTGATGGACTCCGCGTAGTGGTATTTTGACGGTATTTTGGCACTGAACATTTTGTATTTCCCTTGCTCCATGGAACATATCCTGAACATTTAACAGTTCTATTGTGAAATCTTGCTCCCCCGTGAATACCCAAAATGGACCCGTTTTGGGGTCTTAAGGGGATTTGCATGAAAATGCTGGCAGGAGCAAATTGTTACTGCTCAAGAAATCTTCACGAAATTTGGCAAATTAATTACTGTACACTCTTTGTGTTTTTTGATTCTTTGGTCAACTTTTATTTTCGATCGTTCTTCACCCTTTTTGATTGCCAGATACTTTCCAGAGCATCCCCAGAACTTGTTAACGATATGCTGAACAATAATAATGTAATTGCCTTAAACTACTTTAATCCTGGCCCCTCCGTCGGACGCACATTCCCCCTTAACACATCTCTCGTTACCTCCATCATTTGTAAACTGACGGCGGACGGCGCGGGCAGTGATATCTGTGCAGTTTAATTATCACCACGTTACATACCATAAAAAAGCAAGAATGACGCGTAAACATGACGAAAATGAAGAGCCAAATGAGTTGGCCATTCCCATCCCACTGCAGACATTCCTCTGGACACAAACCAGGTTGGTATATGTGCCTTGCTACGTGTACCTTGCTGACAAATGCTGTCATGATAAGTTTTATGGGTTAAACTTTACTTCAACTGACTACCGCAACAGCCGCAACAACCACAACAACCGCAACAACTCTTCCCGCAACAACCGCAACAACCGCACAACCGCAACAACAAACCCCAACAACTGCAACAACCGCAACAACCAACCGCACAACAACCCCACCAAACTGCAACAACCGCAACAACAACAACCCTACTAAATGCAACAACCGCAACAACCTCGCGCTACAGCCGTCAGAGCTGATCTATTATCTGGTTATTTTTGGTGTTTTTGTTTCTTGTCTATTTTTAGGCTAGGTTAGGTTGGGTTAGGTTAGCTTAGGGTAGGTTATGTTTAGGTTAGGGTAGGTTAGGTTTGGTTGGGTAAAGTTGAGTTTGTGTCAATCCGCCCGTTAGCACACCTTTTTTCTTATCTGACCTACCAATAACCGAACCTAACCTGACCTTAACCTAACCTAACCTAACCTATCCTACCCCTAACATATCCTGACATAATCTAACATAACCCAACCCAACCTAACCTAACCTAACCTAACCTAAAAATAGATAAGAAACAAAAACACCAACATGATCAGATTGTTCACCTCTGCTGTAGCGCGAGAGTTTACGTGGGGTTGTTCTAGAGGGAAGAGTTGTTGCGGTTGTTGCGGTTGTTGCAGTGGTTGGGGTTTGTTGTTGCGGTTGTGCGGTTGTTGCGGTTGTTGCGGTTGTTGCGGTTGTGCGGTTGTTGCGGTTGTTGCGGGAAGAGTTGTTGCAGTTGTTGTGGTTGTTGCGGCTGTTGCGGTAGTCAGTTGAAGTAAAGTATAACCGTTTTATGTCTTGCCGTAAGTAAAGCACGGTGGTCTAGTGGTCAAGGCACTGGACTACTAATCTGACGTATGGGGATCGACTTTAAAAATTTTCGTTAGAAGTGACAAATGTGAGGATTTTGTTGCAATGACGTCAGTACAACCTTTGATTTTGGCAGGTTTCGAAAATACGCTAACGGCAAACGAATGAATTTCTGCTGTCGAGCAAAGGCTCCATTGTTCAGTTACTTTTTTCTTTAACAGCCTGATTCTGTCGATATTACATTTTTCATTTTTCAACAATTTGCTTTCAATGTTGATTTTTCGGGCACTAATGAAAATAGTTTTTAGCTTTTCACAAGGATCTGGCATGGTGCAAAGAAAATTCTTGTTACAACCTGAAGAGGTATGGCAAGTCAGAGTAGAATTAGGTGAGAACTTTATCGAGCCTGCTGCAGCTTGGCAGGATTAGGCCTACTTAAAATGTTGGGACCACATCTGGTCATAAATTAGATGGTTGGCGTACGGTTTCCAGAAATTCGTCAAGCACAATATTTCGGCTGCCAACAATGACTTGGGCTTGCTTGTGCAATGATATGAATTGGGCTTCGCCTGTGCCGCAAAAAATCCACTAAAAATTAGGAGAGAAAAGGGAGTACAACCAACCTCCAGACCGCTCTGCCTACCTCTCCATGCAGACGGGATACGTGTTGGAATATGCATAAGAAATAAAAGTTCCCAATGTCAAAAATGCCTCTTTGCTCGGCCGTTGGCTCCTTGTTTTGTGTTTCATTTTTCCTCGGTTTGATGAACGAGGGTACAGAACACGTCCCCCAGAACACGTCACCTCTCAAATTATTGGCCAAGTGATCTCTAGATAAGGATCAAGTTTTTTTTTCGAAAAAACATATATTTTGTGAGCATGTTCAATCTCCAAACTTCCACGTCTTGCTGATAACGATTTTGATGATTCCACCTCCGTCACAGAATCAGATATTAGGCTATTTATTTTATCTGGAATACTTTTCTTTTCCTATCTATCGTTTTAGTCCGTTCATTCGACCGAAACTGGGGAAGATGCACGAAGCTTCATGCGTGGTAAGCAAGCAACATGCGTTTCAAATGAGTCTACTAATGTAATTTCGATAAAAAGTTGTGATAATTTTAGCTTTGGATTGACAATAGGACATAGGACCACTAGTAATGATTCGTAGGTATACGATTGTCATGCCAATATGGACACTCTGTTCAATGGCACCACAGTCAGCCATCATAACAGTGAGAGCGATCATATTAAACGATTACACAAAAAAACTACAAACCAAACTGATTAGCTCATGCGACTGATGCTGCTCAGATCTTGGTCGTATTCTACGTATGTTTTCATGCGCACGCGTTTGGTGTTCTTTACTTTTCTACTTCCATCAGCTGCTATTTCTACACCATACCAATACCCTCCACACAAATCCATATTTAGCCCTTCATGTTATAGATAAGCGAGATTTTGTTTGCTATGGTGAATATAGCGCACTATACTCGTATTATAGACTTTGATCGAATTAACAAAATTACTGTACGGATACCCGTATACCCCCAAATATGTACCCCCAAATACCCCCAAATACGGATATCCGTATTTTGCTTAGGTATTCCCTATCCCATGTAAGGTTAAAATTTACAAGATATTCTTTCCCAATTTATACGTTTGCTTTGTTTTGTTTCTCTTGGTGGTATTGTGTTTTGCGAAACGCTTCGTTTGAATTCTTCCATTTAGAACTGTACTCTTCTCTTTTTCATTTTCTGTCTTCTCGTTCTCCCCTCACTCAATTGGATTGTTTTCATTTTTATCCTCGCGACGCGCAGCACGAATGGCATGTTGGCCTAAGTAGGACTTTGGAGCTCGAATGGCTGAGTTTTTCATTTGGGCTTTTTCCTATCTGATCTGATGAAAATACTCTGTTTTTGGAGGCGTCATCAGATTATTTACAAATCATCCCGTAAATTAACAGCTCCCATTTTTGCTTTTTTTTTCATAAAATGTTTCGTGAACAAAACATTCTTGTATTCAGCTTCCAAAGACGGGCCGGGGGACAGGTAGTGAACGGACTGCGGCAGAATTCAACTGAGGTGAAATTTTTCCATTTTTGAAGCCGATTCATTTCTCCGGAGAACAGGTTGGGTTAGGAAAGGTGAAATGTTTCCAATTTTGAAGCCGATTTTTTTTTATTTCTCCGGAGAACAGATTAGGCTAGGATTGGTTAGGACAGGTATCTAAATCCCACCTGCCTCCATGCCAAAACTCCCTCCAAAACTTTGTTTTAGTCCACTTCTACCTCAGTCTGCTCAATCCTCATCCCCCGATCCCCAACACTTGTATCTGCGAATGTAGAGCTGCCGCCAATTATATTTGTGGCCAATTGAAGAAAGAAAAGAAATTCACCGATTCTGCACTTTCCATGCACCCTTGAGCAGTGGCGAAAAATTTCAAGGTACACCTCAAACAGAAAGCATTCTCTTGAGCATTCCCTTGAGCATTCTCAAACAGAAATGTCAGAATTGACTACTTTTAATAATTGAAAACTTGCCGATATGATATCAAATTTCTTGACCTGTTGGCTTCACACATCACCGTTTGTTTCAAGATAATCCCAACATCAATCAATCCAGTGGTCGCTATGCGCAAAATCAAAAAATGGACGGATTTGCATTTTTATGAAGTAACCCGTAAAACAACACTCAGGAAAAAATCCAGAGTCGCAAGACCTGCCCTCCCCGGAAAGTACGAGTAGGTCTATGTACACATATTCGAAATATGTTCAGAATGTTGCTGCGCTGTCTCCCCCTGACGGCGTCCTTCGGTTGCCCTTTCCAGAAAAGCCAAATGATCCGGTGGTGAAAGGATTTTTACATAATTGTCCGGATGGTAACAAATACAATTTCTTTCTTGTAACAATTTTTTCGTTTAATCTGGAAGTTATTGTATAAAATACCAAAATGACAAAATTTCTTGATAAAAGATAAAACGACTAAACAGGCTTAGACATTGGAAAACTTTTGACTTTTGAGCTGTTGTAGGAGAAAAACACCTACTACCTACTACCTCCTACTACTACCTCCTACTACCTCCTACTCCTACTACCTACTACCTACTACCTCCGCCAGATGAAGCCAATGTAGTTGTTGCAGACTTCAACACCTCAACAGACGGATGCATTGGCTCCCCTTCACATCCACTAACAGATATCCATGTCGATCTGCTCTCGTGAAATTAACCTACTTATAGTTCAGTTTGACTGAGGCCAACACCTACATGACCTATACCTGTGACCTATAGTTAAAATCGAAATCGATTTCAAAATTTCAAAAAGGTTCGTTCGTCGCAATTCTTCTTCTGTTTACTGTGTGTAACAGAAGTGGTCAGGCACAATCTTTTTTCAACCAAACATCTAGACTGTTTTTTGAGGCAAACCCATCAGTTACGACAAAAGAAAATCTGATGGACAAAACCCGCATGGAAGAAAATACATCTTAGTTTCCGAACACGCTGTATGTTTGATTGCAATCAGGAATTGCTTCAACGTCATTTTCTTCTGGAAAAACAAACGTCGAAAAACGATACAACTAACAAAGCCTTTAAAATCTCACTTTTTTGATCTTTGATATCAGAAATTGACGTTATCCACTTAACATACTGTCAATCACAAAAATGTTATTGTTTGCCTTCACTTCACTCTGTCGCAGTCAGTCGTCAATTAATTTCGAATGGATAGATACACTGATTGTGTGAAATTGCGAATCGATTACACGGTGTTTGCAAACATTGAAACGCAAGTTTCAAAAACCAAACACTGCTGAGGGGATTCTGATTCTGAGTGAGGGGGACGCTTCGCAGGATGGGAGAGCCATGAAAAATCCCCCTGTTTCAAATTTTGTGAAAATGACAATGCGACTGATGCCGTATGGAAATTAACTCGACGCAACATTTAACCCCGATGATGGAAAGGGTTTGTTTGGAAGGGGTAAGCATAGCAAATTTTGTCTTCGAATCTACATAGGTTCCTACGAATCCAGGCATAAAGATCTTGGTTGGAATTTCGAACAAAAGGTTTGCCGTTCAGGGAAGCATTTGGATAAAAAGATTTAATTTTTTCAAAAAAAAAAGTTATCGCATGTTGCCTTTTTCTGATTGTGCCACGAGACTAGTCTAACCGCAGTTAAAAAATCAAATGTAAATTGTCAATAGGGAGGCATGCATGCATGTCAAATCCATTTTTTCTTTCTGTGAATTTGTCATCGGAAACTCTTTTCACGTTGCCTTTCGTGTCTTAAATTTCGACAATAGTTTGAAAAAATACCCACATGTTTTGCACCAACCTGGGGAACTTTTAATTGGTTGATGAAAAGTTAAATAACCTCTCGCAAAAAAAAAACGAAATGTAAAAATGCTCTGCAACAGAAATTCTGCACTAGCATACGTATGAACAAAATCGTATCTATTTCTTCCTCTGGAAATGTCACTCCTTCGACCCATCGCATTCAGCTCAGCGATTCAGCGATGCGATGCGGGACGGAGGCAACTGTTTCGTCCAATCAATATTATTTTGAAATTTGTTCAGAAAATACGAATAAACGACCGACTCGCGTTGCTCTATAGCAACGCCAATAAATGCCATCGCTATCTACGTATTGGTATATCTTTTCGTTTGCTGAATGGAGTCAGGTTTTACTGCAATGAGAGAGAGAGGCGATATCTCGACCGGAATTGCAGCGGATTTTGAAAAGCTTCTTCGAAAGCTGAAGGCGGAGGTCGTTGAGCAGCAAAAGTCATAGAACAGCAGCAACTGTCGATATCTGCAGCGCCTGACTATGAGTTTACGAGAAGCCATTTCGAGGCGAAAATATTGGAAAATCGCAGCAAAGAGCAGATAAAATTGGGTTTGGTTTGGTTGCCCTTTTGCCCTTTTGCCCTTTTGTTGGTACGTATCAAGGCTTCCAAATTCGTAACGAATATAGGTATGTAGGTAATGTAGGTCGGGAATGCAGGTAATATTGGCCACCACTTTTGAATGTTCGGAAGTTTCGGTCCCTCACGAACTCATGCGTTCTTCTGGAGTAACTACAAAGATAACATTCCGTGGTCAAATCTGCTCCGATGCTCCATTTTGTTAAAAATGGCACTCCCAAATCCATCTGGGAAATGGACAGGAATTTTTTTGCTTTTTAGCGACGAGTGTCATTCTACCGTTGGATCGGCTGAGGTCCGTTCGGGGAAGCATAATAGCTGCAAAGGTGATCATCGGAATCCACGACACGGTGTGATGCAAGATTGGGGTAACCCGACCCAGTTATAAAGAATTTCATTTTGCCCTGTACGTAGGTACCTATACACATTTGTGTACCAGGTATGGTATCTTTGTACAGAGTTAGCGCAAAGAAAAAATACATATAGCTACCGATCGTCGATGTCCTTTGCGTCAGAGTGTTGCCGTCTGCAACAATCAATCAACTGCAACAATCAACAATCAACTGCAACCATGCACATAGAGGTTGTTCATAAAGAGATCGTCATACACCACACGTTGTGGAAAAGTCATTTCTGGTTGTTCATAATTGCGGTCTTATTTTTTCATGCTCTGACCTCGGCTTTCTCCATTTACCTGCTGCAGATGATTCCAAAAACATGAAAAACAAGATTAAAGGGTTCGCTTCCAGGGAAGCTATGGTTTTGTCTTTTGCAGTGTAATAACTTTCGAAATGATTTCCAGTCCAGCACATGTAAAAACTGCAGAACCAGAAAGCTTGGCAAACTGATCAAATTAAAAGTGCCATGTGTGAAAGATATGAGATACGAGAGTGATGAGGAGAGTGATTCATGTCAAATTTGGTGCAATAGAAAGATTGGCAATTTCCGATGATGACAGGGCTTCGAAAAAAAATCTGTTGGGAGCTTTCTAGCAAAAGTATGTCATCCGAACTGCAGTTTCTGTTCTGTCTGCTCCTTGCACTCAATGTGACAGGGTTCTGAGAGAGAAGCAGTGCATGGAAATCCAAAATTCGTGACACATGACATGGGGGTGGCATTCAACAAGGAATTCAATTCTCATGGCATTTCACAACTCGATGAAATGCACTGGCAATTGAATCTGAATAAGTTGTGCGAAATGATGATTACAGGAAGAGATGAGAACGCAGCGCAAGTTGCATTTTTCGTCGCAAATGGCTTTCTTCCTTAAAATTAGGCAACGGGGACCTATTTGTTCATTAAAGTCACAAGCGTGGCTTTGCAAACAGGGTTTGCTTTGTTGTTATTCTGTTTGGTTTTTCCTTTATGTTATTGGATCGCAGTTATTTATTTTGTTAGGTTATAGGTAGGCAAGGTTAGGTTCGGTTTCGTTATAGGTTTTTTTACCCATATCATGTAGGGTTAGGTTTGCCTATAAGTTTTCCAATGCGAAATCTTAGCAATCTAAACTGCTATACGCTAACCTATAACAAAATAAATGACAACAACACAAATCCTCTTTTACACCTTGTAGATCCTTTGGAGATAAGGCTGACGTCAAAGGGGAACACAATGGCACGGCTAAAAGAACAGTGGTATTTTCTGAAATTGTTTCCGTGCAATTATGCAATTTTGCCCCCCCCCGTATAAAAGGCTTTAGTTGGAATGTTTTTACACCCTTCTACGATTGCTTCATCAGCATTGTTAGCACTGACAGTTTCGGAGTAGGCAGTTTTCAGTGTTTGTATAGGGGTACCATGGAAAAAGAACAGGGTACCCTCTTGAGCATCTCTGGTTGTGGTGATAAGTGACATACGTGACGGCCTTATAACTCATTTCCACTCACTAGCGCTTCAGCCCAGCTGTCAATTTAGCAGATGGGTGAACGCTTCCCAGAAATGGAAAAAGTAATAGCGTTGTAATTAGAAATTAAAGTTTCAAACACCAATCTACTATAGCCATCGAATTGGCTGCTGATTTTAAGCTGAGTGTGATTGCTAATGGAGAATCTGGCTAACGGTGAAGGTATACATTGAGCGGCAGAATTTCGGAAGCTTTGATTCAAGTCGAAACCCCAGTTGACGTTGCCATGGAAACCGTTTTATTTGTTTTGCGACTGACGGATGATGTGAAAAGATGACAGAGTCAGTTCTCCAAATTGTGACCTTTTTCACCCCATAACTCAGAAACCACTTGACCTATAATGAGTTGAAATTTTGCGTGAGAGACCTTCCATATAAGCCCTAACAGACAGCTACATTTGAGCAAAAACTGACCATAAATACGGAACTTGAAATTTTGACCCTTCAGGTTTCTGAGTAGGAACAAAATAGGCGATTAGCGCAAAAAAATAAAAAGTGCAATCGTATAGAATAAAAGTTTCACATTTTTTCACTGATCGCAGAGAAAAATTAATCAGCTCTTCGTTTCCATAAATGATAGAAAAATTCCAAATTTGGGCTAAATCCGTTGAAAACTTTTTGAGTTATCGATTTGCAACGAAAATCGACGATTTAAAACAGGGCTTGTGTTTTCAGTTTCCGGGTAAAAATAACATTTTGTCTTAGCAGACGACGCATTCGCGTCTGCAAAAGACAAAACAATAAACAAGAGTTGGTACTACATTCGTGATTCCCACGAATGTATGTTGGATCCATCTTCCATTCTTGAAAAGTCCATTGACCTAATCGCTCATCTGATGTTTTAACAAACGGCAGTTGTGTGTTTCCTATGCAAAAAATGCAGTGATCCGCTTACAGTTACATTTTTTATCTTCTACTCTGCAAAAACATTTGCTGCAAAATTGGCACTAAAATCGTGGCAGTTTTCCAATATCTAAATTATGCTGCGAGTTGCGACCAATAATACCGCTAAATGGTGCCAGCTGGAAGAAAGCATTTTCGAATATACTTATAGTCTATGCACACTAAACTAAAGCAATAAATTGTGGTGAATTACAAGAATTTAATTTAGTTATCCAGTGCTTAATTTGTAGGGGAGAGCGGGAGCGACGCCCCCTTGAGAAGGAAGAAATGCGCCCAAATATTCAAATTTCATCTCTATAGAAAAATGAAATCTTGTCAAACGTCCCCCCTACGTGGTTTTGGATTTTAATCGCTTTGATTTCTTCTTTGTCTTCTCTTCTTTGTCTCGTCTCGTCTCTTCTTCTTTGTCTCGTCTCGTCTCTTCTTCTTTGTCTCGTCTCGTCTCTTCTTCTTTGTCTCGTCTCGTCTCTTCTCGTTGTCTCGTCTCGTCTCTTCTTCTTTGTCTCGTCTCGTCTCTTCTTCTTTGTCTCGTCTCGTCTCTTCTTCTTTGTCTCGTCTCGTCTCTTCTTCTTTGTCTCGTCTCGTCTCTTCTTCTTTGTCTCGTCTCGTCTCTTCTTCTTTGTCTCGTCTCGTCTCTTCTTCTTTGTCTCGTCTCGTCTCTTCTTCTTTGTCTCGTCTCGTCCCTTCTTCTTTGTCTCGTCTTTATTGGTCATTTACAATAAATCAAAATCGCTAAATCTTCATATCCCAACCCGTACACCTCAATTATCAACACAATATTTTGCAGTGAAAATTTTTGAAAAAGTTTGTCCCTGTCATGCATTGACAAAAATTGAGCCACATGTGGGTGGGCCTTGCCTTGTGCAACGATGATCAACGATGGGTTGGATTTTCTAGGTCGTTTGTGACTGTACCTCTAACTTAGTCGTAGTCAGCAGGAAATATTCAGATTAAAATTATAACTTGATAATTCTAAGCTGCAGGTGGGCGTCGGAACTCCTCTGCGGCTGAGAAATCTGATTTGATCGAGTTTGCTCTACGGATAGATACTATTCGACGCAAAAGGTGGGCCCGTCTGTTTGTTAATTAAAAGCCATCTCCGGTTCAAATTAACACGTCTTGGGATTCGGCTTCATATATCGCTTTGCGATGGGATGTGGGAAAAAGAAACAAGAAAGTTTAATAGGCTGCCTTTTGGTCTCCATTAATGTGGAATCTCCTGAACATATAGGTACATGGGAGTAAATGGGAGTAGACGAATAGGTACGGGTGATAGCTGTTTCAACATAACAGATCTGCTCGCTCAACACTTTCTTCCGGAAGTGTAGAGCATGTTTGAATGTTGAGAACTTTCAGTACCAGTATTCCATGGAAGGCGGCGGTGCTCATTCTCAATTGCAAACCTTTTTCAATGATGAATTTCACCGAAATTTCATTTTTTTTTTCTTTCTTTCCGAGATTTAGAAATATGCAACACATTCTTTTTTCCCATTCGTTTTGCAAAAAAAAAAGGATATTTACGAGTACATTTTAGGAAGCATTATGAGTCGTGTTAAAAGAAATGTGATCGTTAATCGGCTTCAACTGTCTTTCCGCATCATAGGATATGTTGAAAACAAAATAATGTGCCACACGAGTACTAAATTGCTTATAATTCTTCGAAACTTGAACACCTGTATCGGGCTATCAGTTTTGTTGCAGCTATGGGACATCAGCTGTGATTCTTTCAGGCAGGACTTGTCGATTTGTTTTTTCTGTGTCCCACTTTCTGTCTTCACTTTTCTCACTCCTTCTCCTGACATATTTGTAGTCGTTCTTTCTCTTCTTTCTTCTGATTGTTATCTAATTCTTCTCGACGTTCCTAATTTAACATCTTCCGTTTCTATCTCTCTTTCTCTCTTTCTTTCCCTCTCTTTTCACTGCCTCCTCTCGCCGTGTGCTGCCTGACTTTTCCCAAAAACAACAACTGTCCGAATTCAGTTCTGTCAAATGGTTCCAAGTCACCACGTAAGTCATCTTTCATAACGCAGCCCTTCCTTCTCAAACGCATCAGTCTCTTTGTCTCTCATTGTCACTCTAGAAGTAGACCCCTCCCGTTCTGCACGCAATGCAGCCTAGCCAGGCCAGCCCAGCCTCGCATGGGCACGACATGACGCGCCCTATATGCATGCACGGTAAAGCTTTTCTTTTTTCTTCCTCAAATTATTTAAAATGCATCTCATGCAAGAACTCTCTTTCTTGAAATCAAATCAAATCTTGCCTTCCTTTCTGTCGTCATTCAAACCAATAACACTGAATACAGCCATGCCATGCACCTAGTTTAAGTTAGCGGTTGATGGAACACCCACCTTGCCATCCCTACCTTGCCTCTGCTTTCTATCGAAATTTCGCTTTTGATTGTGATTCCATCGCTATTACTCGTAGGTTCGTTGTTCTGTGTCTTTGCTTGTACAAGCACTCGATGATGCTTTAAGTTCACGTTTTTATCTTTTGTCCTACAAAAATGAAAAATGACGTGATCTAGGTACTATTTATGATTGAACGTGCATGAGTCGCTTTGCTGTAACTTCCGCAGCTCTTTGGACACTTGTAGAATTGCATGTAGCAACCGTGTTGGTACCCATTGCTGTTAGAATACCGACGAAGGTACTATCTGTTTGTGGACACGAAGCAATGATTTTTGTAACGAACAACAACCCATG